>AWWV01009610.1:0-134398 GCA_001974805.1 Corchorus capsularis | reverse complement strand
GCCACATGTCCTTTAATTGTTGTACTATATCAACATCAATGACATGATTAATTGAAAAATATATATATATATATATATATATATAATTGATGATCTAAATTCCTTTCAAACTAGGCCACTTTGGTGACTAACTGGTTTTTTTCTTTCATTAGACACTTAATAATTCATCCTTAATATCCCAAAATATTATATACTTTGATATGAGAAAATAATTAGACATCTTTAATATCCCAAATATAATCCTTAATGGGAAAACAATAACAATTAAGCATGTGATTTTCCCTTGTATGAATAAATTTAATCAACAAAGGAAACCAAATCCATCGTTAAATACATACAATTGTAATCAACATATGCCAGATGCCAACCACTCTATTAGCCAAATCAAACAAACATAATGGCTTTCTTTTATTCGTTATAATATAATATATCACCAGATTAACTTTGCAAAATTCAAAGACCTAATATATTTATATATCATTACATATATAAAACAACCAAAGCAATCTAATAATATTCTGCAAGTTGGCAATATGCCAAGTGGCAAATTCAATTCAATCCCAAGCATGTATGAGCTACGTATTTCAAATTGGATTCATGCATGATTTACTCAATTGCAAAATAGAATCAATTTTTTCGGTTTATGCCATATATCGCAAAACTAGAGAGAACGAATTCCACAAAACCTAATGCAATTTATCAATAATAAATTACACATATATCATGCGATAAGCATACTTAAGCGGAAGCAATAAAATTCTTAATGTGTTCTTTAAACTTTCAAGAACACAAATATAATTCATCACTTTAATGGTAATTTTTCGGGTTTATAACCAAGCTCTTGATACCAATTGTTAGCATATTTTCTAATTAATCTTTAATGAAAATATGAACATAACTTTCATAGTTGGATCTTATATCCCGAATAAATCAACCACGTATGATTATAAACAAGAAAGTTAGAACTTACCTCTTGTCCATAGCTTTGTGCAGAAAATCTCGAACAAGATGATTTTCCCCTTTCTGCCTTCAACTCTTATGGTTTCTCTGATGGATGAGAAAACCTAGCCGTCAAGTATTTTTGATCTTATGAAGAGAAAAGAGAGGGTTCATCCCTTTATATAATAAACCTTTTAGGTCCTAACCCTAATAGGATTCTTAAATCCTTATGGACCTCTTTAAGGCCTTGTTTAACTAGGATTTTAAGTCCATCAATTAAAACCATTTAATGACAAGGAAAGCCCAAAGTTATATGGGTCAAACCAATTAAATAAATCCAACATTTTGCCAATATCAAAATATTTTGTAGGACAAAAAGTCAATAAAGACCTCAGAATAGATATATAAATTTTGAGCTCTGTAGACTATTTTTTCTAATTAAGGTAGCTTGTTTAATTTACTGGAGATTTTCCACAGAGCAATATTCTAGTTAAAGTGATATACTTTTTCTTCGCTTTAATATGATTTCATTATACATACTCAAGATCAGCATTTTTTTTCCTTTTCTTAACCAATGATGACAATGTAATGTGCCTAGCTTTTTGAACCGCTCGACCAGCTGGAGCTAATTAACCATGGACATTTCTATATTGAAGGCTTAGAATGTATACCAAAAAGAAAAAAAATGAAAAATTTCTGATTTTTCATTATTAGATCAAAATTTTCTTTAATTTAAAGCAATTAAGCTTTCAGGCAATCAGAGCAAGTTCCATGAGCAGCCTCATGAAACAAAATGATCAGATTTCAGTACTTAAAATTTTTTGAACCCATTGGAGTGTCTTTGTTTCAGAGATACTGGGAAATCTTAACATACCTATAAAAGAAAACATATCGTAACATATTTTTGGTAGGCCAAAAAATTTAACATATAGTATCTTTTTTTTTTTTTGGGGTTTAAAATCTTAACATATATCTTAAAGGATATATGTACATCTTTCCTTCCATATTTAACTGTGGCTAATTCTGGCTGCTTAATGGGCTACATACATCGCAAGGCAATGATTTGGATGATAATTTGGAGTCAATTTTGAAATTTATTGTAGATTTATATACTATATATATACAAGCATGCAAGCTGTAAATAGATAAGCAATTAATAAGTTATTAACATATGAGTTTTATAATTAATATTTTTGCTATAAATCAACAAAATTAAGTTTTTTTTTCTGAATTTGTCAATCACTTTTCCTTCTTTTTGGGAGAAGAAAAGAAGAAGAAGAAGAGATGGCCACAGTGGAAGAGGTACTTCCTGATCATCAACATGGAATCCATGAAAAAGGTAAAATATTCATGATCATCAAGGAAATTTATACCATATTATTTGTTCATTAATTAAGTGTTATTTAATTTGTTGTATCAGAAGATGAAGTGAATGACAATCCAATAGAAGAAGTAAGGCTAACTGTTCCAATCACAGATGATCCAACACAAGTAGCCTTAACATTTAGAACATGGTTTCTTGGGCTGCTTTCTTGTTGCATTCTGTCATTCGTAAATGGCTTCTTTAGCTACCGGAACAATCAACTAAGTATCAGTGCAGTTTCAGCACAAATTGTTGTGTTACCCTTGGGAAAACTAATGGCTGCAACGCTCCCGGACACCAAGGTTTCAATCCCATTCACCAAGTGGTCTTTCTCTTTGAATCCAGGACCCTTCTCAATGAAAGAACATGTTCTGATTACTATACTCGCAAACTGTGGATATAGTGGGGTTTATGCAACACATATTATCACCATTGTTAAGGCCTTTTATCACAGACAAATGCATCCACTAGCAGCCCTATTATTAGCACAGACTACACAGGTAATTAATTTGA
Organism: Corchorus capsularis; assembly: GCA_001974805.1. Classification (NCBI taxonomy): domain Eukaryota; kingdom Viridiplantae; phylum Streptophyta; class Magnoliopsida; order Malvales; family Malvaceae; genus Corchorus; species Corchorus capsularis. The sequence continues at coordinate 131,583 of AWWV01009610.1, read as the reverse complement.
TTCAGGAAAATCCATTCCTTGTTTAATTAAGCCTCTTGTTTAATTTAATTTATTGGGAGTTTATTTATCATCAGCTACTTGGATATGGATGGGCTGGTTTGTTCAGAAAATACCTTGTTGATTCCCCTTACATGTGGTGGCCATCAAATCTAGTCCAAGTCTCCTTGTTTAGGTATTTGATATTTCACTTCCTCACAAGTTTGTAGGCAAAGTTATAAACATGTTCTTTTTTTTTTCTCGACTAAATACCTTTTTACTCCCTAAACTTATCTAAAATTGACCCCCTAAACTTGCAATATGAGGACATGTTAGTCCCTCTCAAACGGTAAATGGTATTGTTGACGACGTCGGACCAAAAATGCCATGTTGGACCCCTCTCAAACGGGACGTCGGACCAAAAATGCCATGTTGGACCAAAATGTCACGTGGCAAGGCCATGTCTGACGTGGTAATCAATATTGTTTGAGGGGGGGCAAAATGTCCAAAATTGAAATTTATGGGGTAAAACGTCAAAATTATACAAATTCAAAGGGGCAAAAAGGGCATTGAGTCTTTTTTTTTTCTTGGTATTTAGAGCAAAGCTGTGACTAATCCGGATTCTTCCAAACATATTCTTTTTCTTTTTGCTTAACTATAATAATGTACCAACTAAACTTAATGCAGGGCACTGAATGAGAAAGAAGAGAGACCTAAGAAGGGACTTACTAGGCTACAATTCTTCATCATTGTCTTCATATGCAGCTTTGCTTACTATATTGTTCCGGGGTATCTGTTTCGATCAATATCAGCCCTGTCTTTTATTTGCTGGATATGGAAGGATTCAATTAGTGCCCAGCAGATTGGATCAGGGTTACATGGCTTTGGCATTGGATCTTTTGGTCTTGATTGGTCTACTGTTGCTTTCTTGGGGAGTCCTCTTCCAACACCCTTATTTGCCATTGTTAATACCTTGGTTGGGTTTTTCTTGTTTTTATATCTTCTTGTTCCGATTTGTTACTATATGAATGTATTCCAAGCCACAAAATTTCCTATGATTAGTTCATACACTTTTGACGATGCAGGCAACCGCTACAACATTACTAGAATTCTCAACAACAAAGTATTTGATATCAACATGCCTAGCTATGATAATTATAGTCGACTCAATTTGAGTGTTTCCTTTGCCCTCCTTTATGGATTGAATTTTGCAACCCTAATGGCCACCATTTCACATGTTGCTCTGTTTGAGGAAAAGTAAGCTTCCTCTGTTTTCACTAATCAGACATTATTTTCGTGTTTTTTTTTTTTAAATCTGATGAAGTAAAAATTGAACAGAACAATTTGGACAACATGGAGAAAGGCAAAGTCTGCATTGAAAGATAAATTCAGTGATGTTCACACAAGATTGATGAGGAAGAACTATGAAGTTGTTCCTGATTGGTGGTTTTATGTTATCTTAATTCTGACTTTGGTTCTTTCCATCATTGCCATAGAAGGTTTTGGCAAAGAGCTACAGCTCCCATGGTGGGGACTTGTTCTAGCTTGTCTCATTGCACTATTTTTCACCTTACCTATTGGGGTCATTCAAGCCACCACAAACATGGTATGCTTAACTTAAAACAGAAACTTCAAGCCATTTTTGTTATTAGTTTGAAACTGATAGCATATATTTTTCTTTTGTTTTGAGTTTGACAGCAAGTAGGCCTGAACGTAATCACAGAGTTGATTATTGGGTATATTTACCCTGGAAAGCCCCTTGCTAATGTTTGTTTCAAGACCTATGGATATATTAGTATGTCTCAGGCTCTAGGTTTCATTCAAGACCTCAAATTAGGCCACTACATGAAAATCCCCCCAAAATCAATGTTCATTGTTCAGGTAATCATCATCAAGGATATATAGCATGATAGTTTTAATTTGGCTTAAAGTTCTTTTTGACCCGTAAACTTTAATTTTGGACATTTTATCCCCTAAACTCTCAATTCGAACCCTTTCTAGTCCCTATCATACGGTTGGCCTAACGGTACCATCATGACACATGACATTTTTGTACCGCGTGGCAATGCCATATCAGCAGCATGACGGTGCTCTTAGGTCAACCGTCTAATAGGGACTAAAAAAGGTCCAAATTGAGAGTTTAGGAGGCAAAATGTCCAAAATTAAAGTTTAGAGGGCAAAAGGTCAAATCCGTACAAGTTTAGGGGGCAAAAAGGGTATTAAGCTGTTTTAATTTCAACGCAAGTAATAACCCTTTTTTTTAAATCTTCCTTGAAATGGTACTTTCAGTTAGTAGGAACAATTGTTGCTTCGTTTTGCTACTTTGGAACAACATGGTGGCTTCTGTCAACTGTTGAAAATATTTGTCTGCCAGAATTGCTACCAAAAGGAAGTCCATGGACATGTCCTGGAGACAATGTGTTCTACAGTGCTTCAATCATATGGGGAGTTGTAGGTCCAGGCAGAATGTTCACAAACCTAGGCAATTACCCACAGTTGAACTGGTTCTTCCTCATTGGCTTTCTGGCTCCGATTTTTGTCTGGTTGACGTTGATTAAATTCCCAGAGAAAAAATGGATCAAGCTTATTCATATGCCCCTTATCATTGCGGGTTCATCAGGCCTGCCACAAGCTAGAGCGGTGCACTATATTTGCTGGGGAATTGTGGGAATCTTGTTCAATTGGTATGTTTACAAAAGATACAAGGGATGGTGGGCAAGACATACTTATGTCATGTCGGCTGCCTTGGATGCTGGGGTTGCATTCATGGGAGTTCTCATATTCTTCTTCCTCCAATCTTTAAGTAACACTTTTGGACCTGATTGGTGGGGTTTGGACACTGATGACTATTGTCCTCTGGCAGATTGTCCTACAACACTGGGGATTATTGTTCAAGGATGCCCAGTACAGTGAAGTGTTTGTTCTTGTTGGGAATGGGAACAAAAGCAACCAAAAAAAAAAAGAATTGTAATAAAATATAATATGGAGGATTTAGTTTCTTTAATTTCTACTTTGAAAGAATTGAAATGTAAATATCAATAATTGCTGTTGTAAAAATTTATAGTAGTCCGTTTTAAGAGTAGAAAGTTGCTTGACATCTTTCATCTTTACATAGCAACATTTATATGATCTCCAGCCTACATTCGATATAGCAGGTGATCAAATCATTATGTTTTGTCACATCCAAAGGCTGACCAAAATAATAATACCCTATGAATTTGAATCTTTGGGTTGGGTACATGCCATGGTACCTAATCTCTCTGTTCCACAATTACAGGATTCCATATTCTTAAAAGAGAACTTTTTGAGTATCTAATCATGGCTTGACTTAATATGAAACTATTTTACAATTCGTCATAGTACACATGGCCAAATATTTCTTTGAGGACTTATGTAAGTTGAGCCAATCAAATTCGTTTACCAAACTATAAAAAAATTGTTCCGCCAAAATCTCTTTGTAACTTTGGGAGGAAGGATGTGTTAGTCAATTTGTAGCAAAATTGACAAAGTAAAAAAAAGGAGTATCTTGAATGTTATAGAATAGCGATTAGACGATTTGTAGAGCATGGTTAAAAGTCACCAACTTATTGTTTTAATCATTTGACTTAGATTTCGGTTGAAATCACGTAAACACATTGTAGAAATTAAAAAAGAAACGGGGAAAGATTGTATTGATATCAAAATCGGTTACAGTCAACTGAAATTGATAACAATGATAGGAAATTGATAAAATGCAAGTAAGCATCTGGAAAATCAAAGAAAAGTGTTGTAGACAAGAGTCAAATAAGCATGTGTGCTTGATTTTGCACTGGGCAGGTCTGTGTAGAGTTGAGAGTCCCTAAAGTTGGTGAAATCTTGAGAGTCCTTAATGTTGGTGAAGCCTTCTCCCTATATAGCCATATCCATGGAGTTTAATACAGGTATTGACGGATATATCGAACGGATATATCGATGGATATATCGAGGTACCGATGAAATTCAAATATAAGTGATCCAAAATGCACTAAAACGACGGATATTTATAGTAAACGTTTGAATTTTGCCTTGAAATTTTGACCAATTCTTATTTACATATTTCCACATGTTTTAGAATCAAGATATGATAAATAGAGTATATGTAGACATTATTTTTTAATTTTTTTTAATATTTTTTACTGCGAAAAGTGTATATAATATGTATAAATCAACTATACTAATTTAAACACACATTTATTTTATCTTCAAAATGATGGTTATCAAATTAATCACTTCATTAAATGTAAAAAATTATATGATTTCTTTTATGAAGCAAGAAAGTATTAGATCATATTTATAAATGCATTATTTTACATTATTTTAGTCACAAAACACAATCCAAAGCGCAAATACAACCTCAGTACCACATTGAATTTCTTAGAGGCTCAAAATCACTACTACCGTAGTTACCACTGCTATGACTTCTACTAGGCATGGATGTATCATCTCCCTCGGGGGCGGTAATCAAGTTAAAATATTCAAGCCATGATATATAAGGTTTATAAACCACCATATAATTGTGCACATATTCCAAATATGCCTCTCGACTAATACTTGTTAGCCATCCAATAGGGGGGCACTCACCCGAAGCTGCGTCCGCGTTTGGCTGTTGCACCGGATGCTATTATAAGTCTGTTATTCAACTGGATACTCTGGATACATATTAGATGAAACCGATGATTCAAACTCATTTGCTCCAGATCTAGTACCATAACTAGAATTTGATTCAAAATGCCCTCCATATCCAAATGAACTAGATGCAGTTGTTAAGCTCATTGAGCTAAACTCATCAGTGACTTCACGCATTGCTCTTCTCCCTTTTCTATTTTTGGCCTCATGCCAGCTCTACAAGATCCATGATCTTCATCTTGTGTTGCATGTGTGAAATCTGCCTCACATGGAAAAGAACTGTATGATACATAATCACTCCCATAATTATCACCATAACTGCTTGCATCTTCTGCTCCACTTTGTCCATCCCCACCTTGAGTATTTGTTGTTGTAGTTCTGCCTTCATTTCCCCCATCATCATCATCATCATCATCACATCTTCCGTGAGCTGAAGAACCTCTAAATTCAGGTTGGGAACCGAATTCAGGTGGAGGACCAACTGTTTTACTTTGAACAAAGCTTTGGGCAAAAAAAAAATGACATAGAAGTGTTGTGTCGAATACCAACACTAAAACGAAACAATTATCGAGAAACCCGGGTCTATTTCAAACCAAATCAGTTAAACGAAACAATTATTTGTATTACACTATTACCACAGTTTTGTATAAATGACTTCAATAGCTAATATTTTTGAAAAAATGAAATAATTCATCGAAATGTCGCTTATATTTTTAATCCTAAAATGTAAAAACGAAAAAAAAAATATTTAATTTAATATGGATATTTACGGATATATCGAGATTTATCGAGATATCGATAAATATCGACGGATACACGGATATATCGACGGATATCCCGTGACATTGAAATTTTTATTAGGGATGGCAGCGGGTCGGATATCTGCTAAAATCTCAATATCCGAATCCGTATCCGTTTAAATTTTGTGATATCCGTATCCGCCAAATATCCGCATATTTTTAAAAAGCAATATCCAAATCCGCTCCGCTACCGCGCACTATTATCCGTATCTGCTCCGTCTAATCCGTTTATGGAGCAAATATCCATTTAAAATCCGAATCCGTATCCGCCTAACCATACTTTATAAATCAATTATTTTTGTCTAGTGACTTAATATAAAATTTAAAATTCAACACACACAAATATAAGGGTAATAACTTGATATAATATGCTTGTGAATATATTAAATGGATTAACTTAGCGGATACGGATCGGATATCTGCTATCCGAATCCGATCCGAGGGGTACTATCCGCCACCGTTCCGAATCCGCCACAGATAGTAGTTTCACTATCCAAATCCGCTCTGTATCCATATATCACTATCCAAATCCGCCTTAAACGATTCGGACGGATCGGATATCCGCCTAATAACCGTCCACTGCCATCCCTAATTTTTATGGATACTTATATCGAGGGATACAGATATCGGATATATCGACGGATATTTAATTCCATGGCCATACCGTTAATCTAGATCCACAAGTTAAGGATCTCCACATTAATTTTCCATAATAGCAATCGCACCATCAATCTTCATAAATTGATATTGTCTTCTAATGTCAACTTCTAATTGATTCTGATTTCGATTACCACCCTCCTTAAGCAGTCAGCATTCAATTAGTCAACTATATTCTCCATGTGAATGCTTAGTCCCTTCTCCACTTAAGAACGACGCAGTTTTCACTATTCTCCATTAAATTACACATTTTGATGGAGTTTATATAAGTGCTCACCCTGCTTGCTTCAATTTGGGCTATTGGCCTTGAGTAAAATCAAATTTATGCCAAACCTTAACTTTTTTTGAGATAATTTATCATAGTATCAAACGACTTGAGAGTTTTAAAATCTTAAAAAAGGGTAAGATGAAATGCTAAAAAAGAGTTTTGATGTGTGTAGCAGATCTCATCTGAGTCTTATTTATCTAATCAGAATCATCAGCATTGTTAAACCGGATAACAATAACTCTGGATTAATGTTCTTCTCTTGCTACTAAAATTCAACCACGCTTAGATGTTCTTCTCTTGCTACTAATTGATCGCTTGATTAATATTGGGCAAATTATGACAAGGGTGCAGCCGAAAACAAGGCAATCGCCTCTCTTTTCAATTCCTTGGATCAACTCAACTTTCTTTCGAAGCTCATCTGCCATAAATTCTAGTCGTAATCCAATCTCTTCAGACTTTGATTTGACGTGAGAAAGATGTTTCCTTGCTAACACCACCTCCTCATGAAGTGAAGCAGTGTCTTTGGGTTCATCAATCTCACCAAAGCTACCTTTAGTTACATGTGTAAAAGAAGCCCCTGCTAATCTTTTGTTTATAACCCATTCTAGGCTCTTAGGTAAATTCTGCAACACATGATCAAAAAATTAAGAATTAGACTGCTTGATGACCATTTCCCCCTAAACTTTCACAATATGAATATTTTTCCTCTCGAACTTTTAATTTGAAACTTTCACTCCCTAAACTATAAAAATCAGGACAATTTCTCCCTAGCCGTTAAAAATTATTGAAGTGGCCCAAAAATTGCTTATGAGGCAAGATGTGGCACATTAGCATTTATTGCGGGAAATTGTCCCAATTTGATAATTTGGGGGTGAAAGTTCCAAATTTAAAAGTTCAGGATAGAAATTGTCCCGACTTTGATAGTGAGGTGGTCATGATTAATTTGTGTCACCACCAATCATACCTGCCAAATTTTTTCAAGATCTCCACCACAACTGGGGACGTAGCGTCAAACCGAGGCCTCTTAGTTTCCAAGGTCATCGGCAATCCTGTTCGGGCTGAAAAATTCTCCATTATTCCATGAAGCTTGGCCATCATTTCTTCACGCAACTTTATTTTTTCTACCTGGAGTTTGATCATCTCTAAGATGTGTTTCATTGCATATATATAACACTCGAGACCACGGTTAATGTTTGGATCAATCCAAACTTTAAGATATTCAGCAAACGTGGGCATTTTGCGAACTATTCTTACACTTCCCTTTTGTTCTGCCTCTCTGAATTCCATTATCTCCTCCTCAAGTTTCTCCATATCAGCCCTTAATATTTCAGCATCACTCACAGAATCTGAATCAGAAAATAAAAAATCAATCAATTCCATTTAGTACCTCGACACCATTCACATAATAAAAATCAATTATTTCCAAGTTAGTTAAAATTGGTAAATTAGTACTCACTTGGTTTTGCAATTCCCTTGCCTAAAGGATCAGGGGAGGCAGATGAATTGAAATATAGGGTTGAGTGAGGAACAAGAAACGCATCATTTGTAACAAACTGCGTAGGGTAAGTGCTTCTTAAACCAATCATCAAAGTTTATTTTTTTTATCAAAAGATGGTAGCTAATTGATTACAATTTAATCACACAATTTCATATCATAAATCATTAACATAATAATCTGCTTTAAAATATCATCAGTTAAATTGTTGCCATCACAATTTTTTTTTTTTATACAAGCCATCACAATTTATAAAGCATGTTCATTTAAACGAAACCCCTTAATTAAATTTCAGCAAAAAATTAGTTGTCATGATCACCTCACTGGGAAATTTGGGAACAAAAGAGTGAAACTGAAATGAGAAGTAGCTTAGCGTTTGAAGCTTCATTGGAGATGAGAGAAGCAAGGAACCTGCAGCCAAGACCATGGAGCGGCGTGACAAAGCCCTCAACAGCGCCATTTCTCAAGTGGAAAATCGTCACCAAAAGGAAAGGGAGACGAAGGAAACAAAAAAAATTGAACTCACGATTACTGAGCGGCGGAGGAGAATGAAAGAATTTGAATTTTCCTTGAATTTGTTCTATTACAAGTATGAGTATATATATACGATTGCTTGGACAAAATTTCCTTGATTGCCTTGATTCCCTTTAATTGTCTTGACAGATTTGCCATGATACTTGACAGATTTGTAAAATTGATTGCCTTGATGATAATTTCTTTCCTTGTTTATATTGACTAAAGGCTCAAATAAGGGTTTCAACTTTTCAATAAAGTTCAAATAAGGGCCCAAAACACAATTTCAACAAATTAAAGTACATATTTAGTAAATTATGACATATTGTGCAAGATTTTAGCTGATACTACTGTGTGAGATGTATATAAATTAAAAATCACGGGAAAATTTTGTATCATATTACGTTTTGAATTTATTTGGATTAATATGTTTTGATTTTTAATTAATTTAATAACACCATTTTTCTATCAAAATTGATGTGTAGGCATGAAAAACATTGGTTTTCATTTAAGGAGAACCTAATTTGTAAAAAATTACTTAGTATGTCTTCTAATTTGTTGAAATCGTGTTTTGGTGCCCTTATTTGAGCTTATTATGAAAGCTCGAGCCCTAAATTGAGATTACAGCCGTTTATATTTGGTTGACTAACAAAGACTAAAGGAGGAGTGAAAGATTTCAAGGTGGTCTTGGATTGGAAACGGATAAAATTTGTTTCTCAATCTGGCTTATTTTAAAATAAAAATGTTTCCAATTCCGTTTTTAGGAAATACTATATAACGCGCCATTTAACCCAAAAAAAAATCTAGGGGTAAATGGATCCCCAAATTAATTTTCATAGCCACCGAATTAGAAACAGATCCTATTAAAAAAAATTAACTTTCAATATAAATTTTCACCTAGAGAAAATATAAAAATATTAAATATAAATAAATTTCTAAATTTAAGATAATTCATTTCTATCTATTTGTCCAATTCTAAATTTGACTAGCAAATTTATAATCATTCTGGATTTAGACATGGATATTTAGTTTCTGTGTTAAAATTCGCTTCCAAATAAAATAGAAAATTTATTTATATAATTACATTTTATTATTATCAATTCCAAGTGGATTTAGACACGGATACGCAGTTATTTCCGTGTTAAATTCCGTTTCCAAATGAAATAAAATTTATTTATAGAATTATTTTGTTATTATCATTTGGAATCGGATTTAGATACGGATAGTGTAAATTCCACGTTAAATTCCATTTCCAGATGAAATAAAATTAATTTATAGAATTGTTTTATTATTATCATTTGGAATCGGATTAAGACACAAATATGTAAATTCCGTGTTAAATTCCATTTCCAAATGAAATAAAAATTTATTTATATAATATATTTAATTGATGATATGTTCACTTCTTTATGAACCATTGTCTTTAATTATAAAGCTAATTATTATAAAGCTAAAAAATTAATCAACTTTATGAATCAATGTCTTTAATAATAATAATAATCTAATTAAATATAAAGTTCATTTTGTTATGGAAATTATGGAAAGTATATGGACTTCCACCATGTTAAGTGCAACTTAACAAGAGCCACAAAATAAGGAAGGGCTAACTAAGACCATAAAAGGATTAGTTAGTATAAGCCAAAAGAGCTATTAGATTTAATGTAACAAAGACATTAGTTAGCCAAATTGCTCTTATATATAGGGCCACTTACATGAGGGCAATTAGCCCTTAGTAACTTCAAGATACATAGCATTTATCTCCTATAAATAGGAGGGTATGGCATTCCCAATGGTGATCAATCCGAGAGCCATAGCTCAATCCAAAGCTCTTCCATACAATCCGAAGGCAATTCGGAACCCCAAAACCATGAGCAAATTCAAAGCTCATTCTTATCCCTCTAGCCTATAAGCCATAGCACCTTCACCCATCTGAAAAAATCATTTTCATAAGCTTATGGTTATAAGCTTAATACTCTTGTAATTTCTATTTAAATAATGAAATATCTATCTAGTAGTATTATCCGAGGACGTAGGCACATTATTGGCTGAACCTCGTTAAATTCGGTGTTCTCTCTTCTCCTTGGTTCTTATCATTTTGGTGGAGACAATCTAGCCTCCATCATTTCACAACACATTTGATATTATTACCATAACAACAAACTTTCAATAGAAAGGCATATTTAAGCACTTAGTATTCCTTTAATCACTCTCCTCCTCATTTTCAGTACTTGAAGCATCTACATATAACATATTCTTCCTCTGAGTAAATTGGTGGAACATATATCTCTAAAAGATCCCCAATATCTACAGTCAGATTGATTCTTTTTGGGTCAAATAATTGTGGTCCTTGTTTTGTAATAATAACTGTCGGGGCCTGATTAATTTTATCAGCTTGTAATGCTTCGTCTGCCTCATCATTTTCATTGGAAGTTGAATCAATAACTCTCAGAGACTTCGTCTCGCAAACGGCCATCCAATCAACTTTATCCTTCTTCAAACTTGAGTATTTGTAGTGGACATGAATATCTTGTTGTGCTAAGACAAAAGGATCAAATTTTTTGTACAATTTATTTCGATGTACATCAACTAGCTTATAAGTAGGGTGAGCGTTCATTCCAATTGTGGGGTCATACCATTCACAATCAAAAAGAATGACAACCTTCTTTTCGCGTCCACCAAGGTACTCGATCTCCACGACATCTTGAAGTTGCCCATAAAAATCAAAACTCGAATCAGACCCTCTAATGCATACACCACTGTTCATGGTAGACTTTGATATTTCATGCGCAACAATATGAAAGTTATAACCATTAATAAAGCATCCTGGCCATGCGGTGGCCTTTTTAGATGGATATCATGCAAGGCTACGAAGAAGAGGATCAGTGATTCCACTGTCTTCATATTCAATCTATAGTTTTTTTTTCAACGTTAAAAACAAAATTCACAAACCATGAGCAGATGAGATGTTGACTTCTAAAAGTACTCTACAAGATTATATCACACATTACTTAGTACTTACAAAAAATTATTAATTTTTATTTCTTTGAGCTACAAACGGAATTACAAATGGAAAATGCAGAAACGGAATTTACAACGTAAAAGAAATATCCATCTCAAAATCTGTGGCTAAATCATAAGTCAAATTCTGTTTTTAAATGGAAATGGAATTTGAAACGAAATATTGGCGTGACATGCGCACTACTACGCACGCATATTAGTATCAGTATCAATGACGAAAATTCCTGTTTCTAGCATTTTCAAATGGATTTAGGAACAAAATGTGTTTTCCGGCTTTTCTTGCAAATACCGTTTCAATTAGAAACGGGAATTTTCTATTTCTAATCCTCATTTCTATTTGTTAGTTTTCTTGTAGTGATTAAATGATAATTGAACCCACAAACCAAGAAACTACTTTAATAACCTATCTAGCTACCTTAAATAACCTACCTAGCAAATAAAGAAATAAACAAACAAATCAATTAAACTCATATAGTCCATACATGAGACTTAAAATTCAGGACCTCAAGGTTCAAGCACATCTTAGAAATGAATATTTTTAATTTTTCACCAATTATTAGGAGAAAAAGGAATATTTTTATCATTCAGAAGTAGTATCAAACGACTTAAGAGTTTTAAAATCTTAAAAAAGGGTAAGATGAAATGCTAAAAAAGAGTTTTCATAAGCCCGTAAGATTGTAGCAGATCTCATCTGAGGCCTGGTTTGGCATTGCGTTTGAAAATAAAAAAAAGTTGCATTTGAATTCAAACGTAATACCAAATAAATCCTGATTTGTGTCAAAAACTGATTTTGAACTTAAAAGCCAAGCCAACCCGAGAAACTAATCCTTAGGTGCTTTTACGTTTCAAAAATGCTTTTGGACATTAAATGACTAAAATCACCTAATTATTTTTCTCTTTCCTTTTTAACTAGGATATCCTTTTTAGACATTTTATCCTTCAACCCCATTTTTCACAGCAATACCAAACATTATTTACATTTTTCTACTGCAATTTAAAAAAGCACTCCTCAAAAAGTACTTTTTTCCAAACCAAACTTTTCCAAACTGTAACCTCAATACCAAGCCTAAGTCCTTTTTTTTTATCTAATCAGAATCATCAGCATCGTTAAACCAGATAACAATAACTCTGCATTAATCTAAACAACAGGAAGTAGAACAAACCATATATTTAAAGAACATAACCAATAAATTCAACCATGTTCTCCTCTTGGTACTAAAATTGAAACCATGTTTAAAGTTTATTCTTACAAGAACATTAGTAGCTTGATTAATAGCGAAATGATGGGAAGGAAGTCATCACTCTTTTTAATTCCTTGTATAAACTTGTATCTATTTCGAAGCTCATCTACCTTAACATCTAGTTGTAATCCAATTGCTCTTTAGATTTCAATTTCAATATATTGTGAGAAAGATTTTTCCTTGCTAACTCCAACTCCTCATGAACTGAAGCAGTGTCTTTGGATTCATCATCAATCTCACCAATGCTAGAATATTCTTTTGGCACCATCTTCACTTCAAGTCCAGTCCCAGACCAAGGCCACACAATTTCACAGGCCATCGGCCATCCTGTTCGGGCCGAAACATTCGCCAAAACTACTTTTGCATCCACCAGTTCCTTAATCTCTGACATTCGTTTGTTTGTATATATTAATGTGTCAACACTACGCATAATGTCTGGATCAATCACGGCTTTAAGAAATTCACCAGTCCTGGGAATTTTGCGAGCTAGTTTTCTAATGTCCATTTCATTTGCCCGATCCAATCTAAAATATATACTCCTCCACAAGTTTCTCCATATCAGCCTTTAATAATATTTCAGCATCACTCACAGAATCTGAATCAGAAAATGCCCTTCATTTAGTAGTAACTTGACTCCATTCAAATGAAATCAATTAATTCCAAGTTAAAATTGGTAAGCTACTCACTTGGTTTTGCAATTTCCTTGCCTAAAGGATCAGGGGAGGCAGATGAGCTTCCATAATTTATTAGTTGCCGAAACTATCCTCTATAAATATGATACAAGACGATGACAATTTGGAAGTGGAATGCTGAATTTAGACAACTTTTGAGGGTATTATTGTCTTGTCCCGTTATTGACCGTTGGGTCATTGATTTTTACATTTTGGAAGCAACCATCTAGAAGATTTTTCCTGCTATATTTTTTATGCAAACTTTTATTAATAATGGGCTGGCCCAAAAAAATTTACGGGCTAGATTATCAAAAAAGAGTTTAACGGCCCAAAAAACTTTAGAACTTCATTGCTGTTGTCTGTAAGAGTTTAGGGACGCAAGAAAAATCAATGCAAACTAATTCCCATAGTTAAATGATGCATTAGGCCACAATGGTGAGGAACCCAAATTGCTTATATATAACAGGGAAAACAATCAAACATGGCCATTACTTATCTTGTTAAATTATTGTAGCAATTCCACTCTCTTTTGAAGCTCCGCAAGCTTAAATTTAAGTTGTGATCGAAGCTCTTCAGACCTCGTTTTTATGTGAGAAAGATGTTTCCTTGCTATCTCCAACTGCTCATGAAATGAAGCAACGTCTTCGGATTCATCAATCTCAGCAAAGCTGCCTTGAACATGTGTAGAAGCCCTTCCTAAATTGCCTATGACATCTTCTAGGCCCTGAGCTGAATTCTGCAGCACATCGACAAAAAATTAGTATTAATCAGTTTTAGAGTTTCCAAGTACAACCGAAATGAAGTGGTCATTTGTGTCACTAATTATACCGGTAAGCCAAGTACCTTTGAGTTTTCCTTATCAAAACCTGTTCTGGTCATAACATTCTTCAATGTGCCAACAACTTTGTCATCAATTTCTTCGATCAACTCTACTTTTGCATCCATTAGTTCGTCTACCTCCTCGAAAAGTTTGCACATATCCATCTTTATCTCAGCATCACACTCAATACCTGAATCAGCCATAACTTTAATGGTTTCAGCAAATGTGCTAAGTCTGCAGTTTATCCCTTCAATGTCCTTTTCTTCTGTGTCCTTGAATGCTATTGTCTCCTCCACAAGTTCGGCCAATTCAGCCTTTAATGAGTAAGTATCAGTCACAAAATCTGAATCAGAAATGCAGTTCATTTAGTAGCTCTACTCCTTTGAAAAAACAAAACAAAACAAAATCAATTTTAGGCGTTTTATTTTGAGGTTCTAAAAGGATTGGTGTACTCACTTGGTTTTGCATTTTCCTTGCCTAAAGGATCAGGGGAAGCAGATGAGGAGATCCCAAATCGTTGGAACGCATTGAAATATAGGCTGGAACGATGAAGCAGAGACGAATGATTTATAACAATCTGCACAAAGAAATGCAGTAAAATAAATTGCAATATATACAGTAAAATTAACAGGAGAACATGTTCAATCACTCAAACATCAAAGAAAATGCAGTACAATGAAATTAACTATCAAATTGAAGGGTCTCTCAGTAATGTAATGAAGGAACCAAAATAAATGTTGAAGATCCTACTCAATTACTCAAATTACAGATAGAACAGGAACTTTCAAAACCCAATAAGACCCAAATCAGATAAACATGAAAAAAGGGGTTTCAGCCCAGTAAAATTGTTAGCCATTGCTATTCCCCTAACATTCCACTAACAAAAATTGCCATATTTTATTCCTAAAGTTCTAAATAATCTTCACAATCTAAACATATACAAATAACAGCAAGATAAAAGTTTAAACGCTTGTTATAACTTTCAATCAAACATTGAGCTAAAGCCCTGCATTTCTCATGATTAACCAGAAAAAATCAAGGGTATTACCTTACTTGGAGATTCGTAAACGGAAGTGTGAAATTGAGAGGAAAGGGTTGGCGTTTGAAGCTTCCTTAGAGCACCCAAAGCCCTGGAGCCCCGTGACAAAGCCCTCGACAGCACCATCTTTGACTCTGAAGAGGAAATTGGGACGAGAGGAAGGAAGATGAGGGTTTAAATGGGTTTTATTTTATAGCCAGAAAAACGGCATCGTTTTAGTGCATATTATTATTACTAAGTTATTTTAGTTATTACTTATTACTAATTGAAATGTTGAGAGTTGAGAGTTGAGACCATTCAGTCATTCACTGTTCCTCATCAAAACTCTGTTACTTGGCAGTGATGGGCTAGCCCAAATAAACAGTCATGGGCTGCTAGTTCTCGGATTCTCGTTTTTGCTTTCTATACAGTTTGCTCGAAAGAGTATTTGTTTGTAGGACTTTATATTTGGACTCGAAAGAGATTAATCGCGAATCAATATTGGCCTAAGATAGTCTTGGTTCAACAAAATTAAGAAAATGTAGCATGACTACTCGAATCAATAATTGCAGTCCACAGCCTGTCATTGAGGAATTGCAAAGGATGTAGTTTAAGGAAAATCTCTGTTTCTCATAATTTGAGATGGCACTTGACCAAGCAACAACCTACTTGTTTCCCTCTTCTAACCTAGAAAATGTAGCAACTCTTACAAAATTTTGTGGATTTTACTGATAAATTGTAGGAACATGGCAAACACAATTTTCAATAACTGCAGACTGATATTAAAGTATAAGAACTAATAATTCAATAATTACAGGCAACTCTTACATATCCTTTCTTTTCTTTTTTCCTTTTAATACTATAACTAGAATTCAACCATATTGTTGTGTATTGTTGTGTTTTAACAGAAAGATTAAGGAAAATCTAAGAACAATATGAAGAAGGAAAATAAGGAAATATAAAAATGGAGGAGAAAAGAGTAGAGACTTCACTATTGTCTCTATGCTCTGCATTTTGCATTAATAGTCATAATATTAAAATAAATAAAGATATGTGTCAAGCATGCACAGTCTCAAAACATTCAAGACTGCAAAAGTAAAACTGCACCTATCACATTGTTTTAGCATAAACATAGCATAATTATAACATCCATTAACTTAAACAGCTAGCAAACACATTCAAATCTAACACTCCTCCTTGGATGGTTTGCTGCAAACATTAAGTTTAAGTCTCATAGCTTCAAATCTGTTCTTGGACAAAGGCTTGGTGAAGATGTCTGCTAACTGCTCTTCACTTGGACAATGTTGCAGACTCACCTCTCCTTCATGTTCCATCTCTGGAACATAATGAAACTTAATCTTTATATGCTTGGTCCTGCTGTGAAAAACTGGATTTTTGGCTATTGCAA
Source organism: Corchorus capsularis (assembly GCA_001974805.1). NCBI lineage: Eukaryota > Viridiplantae > Streptophyta > Magnoliopsida > Malvales > Malvaceae > Corchorus > Corchorus capsularis. The sequence goes on along the minus strand of AWWV01009610.1, from coordinate 115,054 downwards.
TGGCTGACTGGTTGTCCACATTTATCTTCACTGGATTCTTTGCAACACTTAGCTTGATATCTGCACAAACCCTCTTCAACCAAATGGCTTGGTTTACTGCCTCTGATGCAGCAATGTATTCTGCCTCAGCAGTGGACTGTGCCACAGTTTCCTGCTTCTTTGATTTCCATGAAAAAACACCTGAACCAAGTGTAAAAGCATACCCAGATGTGCTTTTCATATCCTCAGTAATGCCTGCCCAATCACTATCAGAAAACCCTACAAGTTCAGCTTTGTCAACCTTAGAGAACATCACTCCAAAGCTAAGACTTCCTTTCACATATCTCAATACTCTCTTAGCAGCTCTAAGGTGATTCTCAGTAGGCTCATGCATGAATCTTGACAATAAGCTAACTGAAAACATAATATCAGGCCTTGTAGCAGACAAGTACATCAAACAACCAATCATACTTCTAAAAACAGTTGCATTTGCTAAACCAGAATCATCAACTTTAAAAAATTTCTCACCAGGATTCAATGGAGTAGTAACAGACTTACAATTCTCCATTTGAAATTTCATCAGGATCTCCTTGGCAAATTTCTGCTGGCCAATGAAGATTCCTTGCTGGTTTTGTGCAACCTCCATACCTAGGAAATAGCTCATCTCTCCAAGATCAGACATCTCAAAGACTTTCTCTATTTCTTCCTTGAATTTCTCCACAAGTACAGAACTGCTACCACACACCAGTAAATCATCAACATAAAGAGAAAGTATTAAAATTCCCTTACTATCTCTTTTCACATACAATGTTGGCTCATGTGGACTTCTGCAAAAGCCAATCTCAATCAAGTAGGAATCAATTCTCTCATACCAGGCTCGAGGAGCCTGCTTCAAGCCATATAGAGCTTTCTTCAATAGATAAACTTTCTCTTCACTACCCTTGACTGAGAAACCTTCAAGCTGTTCAACATAAATCTCCTCTTGAAGATTACCATTTAAGAAGGCTGACTTGACATCCATTTGATGAACTCTCCACCGATTTTGAGCTGCCATTGCAAGGAGGAGTCTTATGGTATCCAACCTAGCAACTGGCGCAAAAGTCTCAGTGTAGTCTATGCCATATGATTGTGCATAGCCTTTCACAACAAGCCTTGCCTTACGTTTGTTCACACTACCATCAAGATTCAACTGTGTCTTGAAAATCCACTTTACACCAATCACATTCTTCTCTTGAGGCCTCTGTACAAGCTCCCAAGTATGGTTCTTCTCTATCATTCTCATCTCTTCTTCCATTGCAGCAACCCACTTTTGAGATTTTGAAGCCTTTGTAAAAGAATTTGACTCCAAAACAGCAACTAAACATCTTCTGTATATCTCATCAAGTGATCTTGTTCCTCTAATAGCGGGATCATCAACATTTTCATCATCAAACTGATCCGGTTCTGCTTGTTGTTGCACATTGGAAGGAAGAACTACATCTGGTACTTCAGCTTCACTTTTCTCCCAATTCCACAATGCAGATTCTTTGAAAGTAACATCTCTGTTTACTGCAATCTTGCTTGTCTTGGGATTGAAAACTCTGTACCCCTTCACATTAGTACTGTACCCTACAAAGATACAAACTTCAGCTTTCTCATCCAACTTGCTTCTCTTTGCTTCTGGAATCCATACATAGCAGACACACCCAAAGACTTTCAAATGAGAAACTGATGGCTTCTGTTCATACCATGCTTCATATGGTGTTTTATTAGCAATTGCCTTTGTTGGAAGCCTGTTCTGCAGATAAACAGTTGTGTTAACAGCTTCTGCCCAAAATTTCTTTGGCATTTGCTTCTCAAACAACAGGCACCTTGCCATCTCCATGGTTGTCCTATTTTTTCTCTCTGAAACACCATTTTGCTGTGGTGTATATGTCACTGTAAGTTGATGTTCTACCTAGTAGCTTTCAGAAATTCTTCAAAGCTTTCAGAAGTGTACTCAGTTCCATTGTCACTCCTCAAGACTTTAATCTTGCATTCATTCTGAGTTTCTATCCAGATTTTAAAATTTCTGAATATACCAGCAGCTTCAGATCTGTGCTTCATAAAAAACACCCAAGCAAACCTCAAAAAATCATCTATAAACAGCATGAAATATCTGTTTTTGCTAAGTGATGGATTTCTCATGGGACCAGCTATATCAGTATGCACTAATTGAAGCCTTTTAGAAGCTCTCCAGCTTGATTTCAATGGAAATGGAACTCTAACTTGCTTGCCTAGCTGACACACTTCACATACATCACTTTGTGTAGCTAACTTAGGCAAATCTAGCATCATGCCATGCTTCTGCAATTGAACTAAAGATGTATTGCTAACATGCCCTAGCCTCATGTGCCATAAATTATTATCATTATCAATAGCAGCATATGCAGCAGGTTCTTTCCATTTCAAACTAAAGCTCCTATTTCTCATCTTCACATTCATCAATTCAACACCAGTAGAATCAGAAATAGTGCATGTATTATCAGAAAATACAACCTTATAGCCCCTTTCTAATAACTGACCAACACTTATCAAATTCACATCAATCTCAGGAACATATAACACATCAGAAATGACTTTGTTATCTTTTGGAGTGCTAACTACAATGTCACCTTTGCCTTTCACCTCCAGGTATTCACCATTGCCAATTCTGACTTTAGAGTTGTAGCTGAGATCTACATTTCTGAATAAATCTTTGTTATGCACCATGTGATGCGTGCTTCCACTATCTACAAGCCATTCTTCTCTGTTTCTGCTCGAACTACTAGCAATGCAGGTAGCAACAAACATTTGCTCCTCCTGGTTCTCATCATCTTCAGCAACTTGTGCTCTTTTATGTTGTTGTTGCTTGTTCTTGCAGACTTTCTCCATATGCCCCTTTTGATTGCATTTGGAGCATGTGGAGTCTGGATTAAACCAACAGTCTTTCTCTGCATGGTTCGGCCTTTTACAGTACTTGCACAACTGCTTCTGCTTCTTCTCTATCTCATTACCTCCAGAACTTTCTTGCTTCTTCCCTTTTCCTTTCTTCTGAATCTTCTTTCCTTTTCCACTGCTTTGAGCCTTTTCTTTGCCTTTAACTAAAAAAGCACCCTCAACTGAGTCCTGATCCCTTGCAGCTTGCCTTTGCTCAAATGCTTGTAAAGCATTTACAATTTCAGACAAGGAGACAGTTGACATGTCTCTTGTATCTTCCAAAGAAGACAACTTTGCTTCATATTTTGCAGGCAAAGTGTCAACCAGTTTCATCACAATCCTTTCTTGACTGATATCAGTACTCCCAAGTAGCCTCATCTTGTTTATAATAGTCACGATCCTCTTAGAATATTGTCTGACAGTCTCATCATCCTTCATCTTCAAGTTCTCAAACTATCTTCTGAGATTTGTCACTTGCAGCCTCCTTACTTTGTTCGACCCTTCAAACTTTGCTTTCAACATGTCCCAAGCTTCCTTTGGGGTCTTACATGTCATGATCAAGTTGAAGATCACTTCAGAAACATTGTTCTGAATTACTGACAGAGCTTTAAAAGCCTTTGCAGTTTCAGTCTCATGATACTTCATCTGCTTGACTGTTGGATTATCTGGAAGGACATAAGGATCTTTGCCTTCGACAACTCCCCACATACCATAAGCTTTGAAGAAAGGTTTGCATCTTCATAGACCAGGTTTGATAATTCTCACCTGTGAAGATATGAGGTGTGGGAACTATATCAGGAATGGTTGGATTAGAAGTAGACATGGTTTTATGGGTAATAGGAAATCTGTTGATGGGTTAAAGGAACTCTGTTTTAGGATTTTTGATGCGGAAATCACAGGCTCTCTAAGATCTAAAAGCTCTTGATATCAATTGTTGTGTATTGTTGTGTTTTAACAGAAAGATTAAGGAAAATCTAAGAACAATATGAAGAAGAAAAATAAGGAAATCTGAAAATGGAGGAGAAAAGAGCAGAGACTTCATTACTGTCGCTATGCTCTGCATTTTGCATTAATAGTCATAATATTAAAATAAACAAAGACAGGTGTCAAGCATGCACTGCCTCAATACATTCAAGACTGCAAAAGTAAAACTGCACCTATCACATTGTTTTAGCATAAACATAGCATAATTATAACATCCATTAACTTAAACAGCTAGCAAACACATTCAAATCTAACACATGTTTAGAGTTTAGACCCACAAAAAGATTAATACATACAAACTAATTCCCGTAGATTGATAGCGAGATGATGCATAATGCCACAACAGTTAACCAGAATTGTGTATGTATAACAGGGAAATCAAGGTCAACGTCATCACTTGTTATTCGAAATTGTTGTAGCCAATCCACTTCCTTTTGAAGCTCTTCTAACTTCAATTCCAGTTGTAATCGAAGCTCTTCAGACTTGGATTTTATGTTAGACAGAAGTTTCCTTACGTCAGAAAGAATTAATTCCCTAGGAACTCCAACTCCTCATCAACTGAAGCAGTGTCTTTGGATTCCTCAGTCTCAGTGAAGCTGCCTTCAACATCTTCTTGACCCTCTGCCAAATTCTGCAGCACATCGACAAAGAATCAATAGTAAGCAGTTTAAGAGCTTCCAAAATACCCGACGGGTTTCGAGTCAAGCTTTGATGAGCTCAAGCTTGGCTCGATTAGCTACTGGAGCTACCCGAGCTCGACCCCACAATAGCCTAGGCAAATTCGAATTTTCTTCGAATCAAGCCTGAGTAGCTTGGGAATAGGATTGTATAGCCTACACCCCTATTCCAAATACAATACAAATGAAGTGGTCATTTTTGTATATTATACCTGTATGCCATGTTTCTCTGAGTTTTTCAATTCACTTCTTTCTCTGTTCAAAACATCCACCATTCTGTGCATTTCTGCAAGCAACACTGCTTTTGCGTTCACCAGTTGTGCTATCTCCTCCTCAAGTTTGGCAAAATTAGCCTCGAATTTCTCAGCAGCAGCACTCTCATAACACTTAACTTTACGAACTCATCCAATCTGCAAAATTTGTACATAACTCCTTTAATGTCTTCTACTTCTGCATCAATGGCTTCTTATATCTCCTCCACAAGTTCGATTATGTCATCATCACTGATAAGATCTGCATCAGAAAATTCATCTTCATCAGTTCGTTTAGTTTCTTTAAACAAAATTAGAATTGTATTTTGGGATTCCATGTTAAATTAAACACCTGATTCATTTGCTTGACCATTTTCCTTGCCTGAAGGATCAGGGTCAGGGCAGGCGGATGAGGAGATACCAAATCGTTGGAACGCCTTGAAATTTAGGCTTGAATGGCTAAGCATGCAGAGACACATGATCCTTTTGTGGAGAGAGTTCCTGCAACTTACATTTCCATATTAACCTCAATGAAAGAAAATGCACTGCAATGGAAGTTTCTATCAAATTGAAGGAGCCCAAATATATGAGCTGAAGATCACATACTTTGATGATTACCCAGGAATACCCAAATCAGAAAAATGGGGTTTTTTTTTTTTTCAGATTGTAATAAATCATTAAAAAACGTAACAACTGCTTCAAAGAAATCAATATAATCTGTGGCATTGCTATTTCCATAACATTTCTACCAACAAAAATTGCATCTTTAATTTCTTTAAGTAATTTTCACAGTCTACATATATACAAAAGCTATAAGCATCAAAACCATGAAAAAGAAAAAGTTGACAAATTTAAAGATCTTAGAAACAAACTTACTTGGGTTAGAGTTTCAATGAAGCATCGATCGAGCTAATTTAAACAAAGGCCTTAAATTCTAGCACAACATGCTTAACCTCAAATATCAAAGGGTTATTAACTTATTGGGAGATGTATAAACGAAAACTGAGAAGAAAAGCTTGGCGTTTGAAGCCTCTTTGGAGTAGAGAAAAGCAAGGAATTTGCACCAACCAAGACTCTGGAGCCGCGTAACAAAGCCCTCAATAGCACCATTTTTGAAGCGGAAGGAAATCGTGATGAAAGAAAGGAGCTTTTAACTGGGTTTTGGAGTTGAAAATGGGGGAAAACCATAAAAGTTAGGAGGGAAAGCTGAAAACAAAAACGTACATAGAGAGGATAGTTGACGAAACTATCCTTTTTCAATACTATGATTTAAAAGTTAAAACGATCACGTTTGGGAAGTGGAATGCTGAATTTGGACAATTTATGAGGGTATTACTGTCTTGTCGAGTTATTGACTCTTCTGTGTAAGAAGTTGAGTTTTTTTTTTTTTTTTTTTTTTTGAGGGAAAGGAGCAGAGAGTTAATAAGCATCGTTTTACTTTTAGTGCATGTTATTAGTTTTTTTTTTTTTGAAAAATAGATAACTTTCATTCATGTAACTGATTTTACAATAATTTTAGGAATATCATCCTCATTACATCAAATCTCAGTAAAACTACGTAATCGATTACTTTTTGCACCGGAAAAACTGGATCTTCCTTGAAAATCCAAAACACCTGTCGTGAATCATGTTGATGTCTCGCTATCACGCCATCACTCCCTCGTTGTCGCTTATTCTTCCAAACAAAAAGCTTTGATCAACGATGATCAAGTGATTGATTCGATGAACAGATCTCTTCTTGGCACCCAAAAAAAAAATGATTACAATGATTTTACCACAGATCTGAATAAATAAAAGGTTGATCATGCTTAAAACTATCATAAAATTCAGACTGGATAACTCAAATTAAAAAAGAACTGAGACTAGACTCGAAACTGACTAAAAAAACAAACTCACTCAAACCGACTCAAAACAAACTCAAAAAAAACTGATCAGATCTGTAGATCTGAATCCCTTATTGAAAACAAAAACCAAATCCTCCTCCTCCCCCTTGGCGTGACAACCAAGGAGGAGGAGGAGTCGAAACACCAACAAGAACTAGAGAGGGAGAAGGGGAGAGGGAGAAGGGAGAGAGCGGCTAGGGTTTATGACAAAGTAAATACTTTATTAGTTAGTTACTAATCGAAACTGAAAGGTTGAGACCATTTTTTACCTTTTCTTATCAAAACTCTTTTACTTAGCAGTGATGGGCTGGCCCAAATAAACAATAATGGGTTGTTAGTTATTGGATTCTCGTTTTCGCTCTCTATATCAATTCCAAAAGTGTATTTGTTTGGAGGACTTTATGTTCACTCGAAAGAGATTAATCTCGGATCAACGAGGCCTAAGATACCATTGGTTAAACAATAGTAAGAAAATGTAGCATGACATTCTACACTTGTCATTGAGGAATTGCAAAATGCAAAGGAGGTGCCTAAAGGAAAATCTCTGTTTCTCATAATAAGAGGCTAGAGTTGGCACTTGGCTAAGCAACAGCCTACATGTTGCCTCTTAAAACCAAGAAAAACATTGCAACTATTTCAGAATCTTGTGGATTTTACTGATAAGTTTGTAGGAAAAATACAAACTAATTTTCTAGATTGATAGCAGCCAAATGATGCATAAGGCTGAAAAGTTAACCAGCATTGTCTATATACAATAACAGGGAAAACAGGGTAAGGTCATCAAGTGTTTCTTGTCCACTTCCTTTTGAAGCTCTTCTAACTTCAATTGTAGTGGTAATCGAAGCTCTTCAAACTTCAATTTCATGTCAGAAAGATCTTCCCTTACTAACTTGAACTGCTCATAAACTGAAGCAGTGCCTTCTCTTCAGAATTCTGCAGCACATCGACGACGATGAATTAGTAGTAATCAGTTTTAGAGCTTCCAAATACAATAACAAAGAAGTGGTCAAAAATATTTTTGTATATACCTTTATGCCATGTTTCTTTGAGTTTTCGCGTTCCCATCTTTCTCTTCCCACAATTTTTTGCAATTTTTCAACAACTTTGACATCCATTTCTTTATTCAACTGTCCTGTTCTCACTAGTAGTGATATCTCTCCTTCCTAAGCAGCAACACTCTTAAAATATGAACCAGCCAAACCATTAATAATTTCATCCAATCTGCCAATTTTGTGCTTTATTCCTCTTATGTTGTTTACTTCTGTATGTTTTTATCTCCTTGCTAAGTTTGACCATATGCATAATCAATATATCCTCCTTATCGTCATAATCATCATCACTCATAAGATCTCCTTATCGTCATAATCATCATCACTCATAAGATCTAAGTCAGAAAATGCAGTTTGTTTAGTTTCTCTTCCTGTTATTTCCCAAACAAAAACATAGGCATTGTATTTTGAGTTTCCCAGTTCAAACCTGATTCATCTGCTTGATCAGCAGCTTTAGGCCCTCCAGGATTGGTATGCTCACTCTGTATTCTAGGAACTTGACCAGTTTCCTTGTCTGCAGTTTATCCCTTCAATGTCCTTGAATGCTATTGTCTCCTCCACAAGTTCGGCCAAATCAGCATTTACTGAGCAAGCATCAGTCCCAGAATCTGAATCAGAAATGCAGTTTCATTTAGTAGCTCTTCTCCTTTGAAAAAAAACAAAACAAAATCAATTTTAGGCATTTTAATTTGAGGTTCTAAAGGATTGGTGTACCCACTTGGTTTTGCATTTTCCTTGCCTAAAGGATCAGGGGAAGCAGACGAGGAGATCCCAAATCGTTGGAACGCATTGAAATATAGGCTTGAACAATTGAAGCAGAGACGCATCATTTATAACAATCTACACAAGGAAATGCAGTAATATAAAATGCAATTTTTTTATACAGTAAACAGTAAAATTATCGAGGAGAACAAACTCAATCACTCAAACATCAAAGAAAATGCAGTACAATGAAATTAACTATTAAATTGGAAGGGTCTCTCAGTAATGTAATGAAGGAACCAAAATACATGTTGAAGATCCTGCTCAATTACTCAAATTACAGATACAAGCGAGAACCTTCAAACCCCAATAAGACCCAAATCAGATAAACATGAAAAATGGGGTTACAGCTAAGTAAAATTGTTAGCCGTCGCTATTTCCCTAACATTCCACTAACAAAAATTGCATCTTTTATTACTAAAGTTATAAATAATCTTCACAATCTAAACAAATACAAATAACAGCAAGATAAAAGTTTAAACCCTTATTATAACTTTCAATCAAAAATTGAGCTAAAGCCCTGTGCACTTCTCATGATTAACCTGACAAATCAAGGCTATTACCTTATTTGGAGATTTATAAACTAAAGTGTGAATCTGAGAGGAAATGGTTGGCGTTTGACGCTTCCTTAGAAGCCATTTTTTACTCTGAAGAAGAAATTGGGACGCGAGGGAGGAAAGGAAGATGAGGGTTTAAACTTCAAATCAAATGGGTTTTATTTTATAGCCAGAAAAACGACATCGTTTTAGTCCATGTTACTATTATTACTAACTAAATTGAAAGTTTGAGAGACTTGAGACCATTCACTGAAGTGATTCTTATCAAGACTCTTTTACTTAGCAGTGATGGGCTGACCCAAATAAACAGTCATGGGTTGCTACTTAGTGAATTCTCGAAAGAGTATTTGTTTGGAGGATCTTATATTCAAACTCGAAAGAGATTAATCTCCAATGCCTAAGTTAGCCTTTATTAAACAAAATTAAGAAAATGTAGCATGACTACTTACAAGATTGATTAATCTTCTGACCAAGGAAACATTGCAATTCTTACAAAATCTTTTTTTTTTTTAAACCAAGAAATCCGAAGCCTTATTATTTCAAATCCTTAAACCATGTGACATTGTCCATAATATCATCCACTATGACAGAGTCACCTTTAATATACCCATCCAAGATATTTTCAGCAATGGTGTCCTCCAAAAGCCTCACAATAGCCCTCTTCAATGGCCTGGCCTCGCTCCATAGCTTAGGCTATGCCCTTCTTTCAAAACCTTGTCTTTAAATCTCTCGGTCACTACAATCTTGATATTCTTCGATTTCATCACCCTATCACTTACTTCCTTGAGCATCACGTCAGCTATTTGCTTCAGTTCTTGGTTGGTAAGCTTACGAAACACAATAATATCATCAATCCTGTTCAAGAACTCTGGCTTGAAGATTTCCTTCAGTTCATCACCAACTCTCATGTTGATTTGATCCAACTCCAAGTGTTCTTTTCTTTTCCCATTAATGATCATAGTACCACCAACATTGGAAGTCATTATGATGATGGTGTTTTTGAAATCAATCAAGTGCCCTTTATTATCAGTCAACCTACCATCATCCAAGACTTGCAGCAAAGCGTCGAACACATCCCTATGTGCCTTCTCAATCTCATCAAATAGAACCACTGAGTGTGGCCGGCGACGAACGGCTTCAGTCAGCTGGCCACCGTCATCATGGCCAACGTACCCTGGAGGAGCACCAAGAAACTTTGAAACAGTATGCTTTTCCATGTATTCACTCATATCAATTCTCATCATTGCTTCTTTTGAGCCATAATATTCACTTGCCAAAGCTTTAGCCATTTCTGTTTTTCCCACGCCAGTAGGGCCTGTGAACAAGAAGCTTCCAATAGGGCGTGAAGGGTCTCTTATACCAACTCTAGCACGGCGAATGGCACGGCTAATCGCTTCAACTGCTTCATTTTGTCCTATGATTCGATTTTGTAAAGTAGACTCCAAATTCAATAGCTTGAGAGAGTCTTCGGACGAAACTTTCTCCACAGGAATCCCAGTCCATAAAGCAACAGCCTCTTGTATATGGTCCTCTGTCAAAATCTGAGTTTTTGGTGGGATTTGCTCTTCCCAAAGCTGAACTCGGGCGCCGGCCTCATCAATTAGGTCTATAGCCTTATCAGGCAGAAACCCTTCACTGAAACATTTAATTCCATGTATGTAGAATATCAGACAATTAGTATACTTATTAATCAAAATGAATGTGCCACAAAATGTTGAATTTCAATTAAGTATAATATAACCTGATATATTGATGGGATAGTTGTGCTGCAGCTATCAAAGCCTTTTCTGAGTAGATCACATTGTGATGAGTTTCATATTTTTTGCTAAACCCTTTCAATATCTCCACTGCTTCATCTACAGATGGTTCAGGAACTTCAACCGCCTGGAATCGCCTTTTCAATGCTGAATCTTTCTCTATGTATTTTCTGTATTCAGCAAGTGTTGTGGCACCAATACACTGCACCAGGTAAAAAATATATCAAAGTTAAATGATCAATTAAGGATTTTTTTTCTTTAATTAAAAAATTAATGTAAAGAAAAAAAATTACTTTTAGTTCCCCTCTTGCAAGAGCAGGTTTCAAGATATTTGCAGCATCAAGGGCGCCTATGCCACTAGCACCAGCTCCAATAAGTGTATGAACTTCATCAATGAAGAGAACTACTGAACCTTGACTTTGTTTAACTTCATCAATAACCATGGTTAATCTTTCCTCAAATTCTCCTCGATTTGATGCTCCAGCAATTAGACGACCAATGTCCATAGCAAATATCTGAATCCAATTATTATATAGTATATTACATTAATCAAAGAAATCAGGCATTTAAATTAAGTAAATTTCATGGTATTAATAAGTCAAATTACCAAATACCAACCTTCTTCCCTTTGAGATTTAATGGAACCATTGATTTTATGATATTCTGAGCCAAACCTTCCACTATGACAGTCTTACCAACGCCCGGATCGCCAATGAGACATGGATTGTTCTTCCTCCTCTTGCACAGTATCTGTGTTACTCGCTCTACTTGTTTGGACCTTCCTACAAGAGGATCCAGCTTGTCCTAAAAAAAGGTGAATCCATTAATTGTCACCAATTTAGTTTGTTCTCACAATTATATAAATCAAATGACTTAGAATGTAAACCAGAAAATTAGACGAATGGGTGTATGTATATACCTCCTGTGCCATTTTAGTTAAATCGGTTGCATATTTGTTCAGCATTTCCAACTTAACATATTGTTGCTTTTCAAGCTTCTCCATAGTCTCTCCTGCATATGACTGAATACGTTAGAAATAAAAGAGAAAATTCTGTTTTTATGTTGTAAGGCCAAGACAATTGGCTGCTGTTTTATAACAGAACCCAGAGCCAATGTTTCAGGATGTTCTAATTTCAATGCTTGTTAACTTCCCCAGATTGTGTTGCTTGCAGTTCCCGTTGTACTTCCAAATTTGTGTACAGATTCCAAAGAGTCCATGATATTTATTATTACTACTCATTTAGAATATCTCTACTCTTAGTATGCAACATAAATTCAACAAATTGAAGTGAATTCTGCTCTTCTCTTCCCTGTTTTGTCCCTTAGGCTTCCTAAAATTGTTTAGAATGCCAACATATATAAATTCTGGCCTGCAGCCAAATTGAAACAACTTGAACTAAATTAAAATATACGAAGAGTCCATCAAGGGATATAGTGTATTGTTTTGGCTTTTGGGTTGGAAGTTAACAAATTCAACAAAATGTGGTGAGATAGAGAGAGAACAAAACAAAATAAAGGGTCCTTAACTAGAGAAACGGTATAAAAGCCTCACTTAATAGGCACCAAATAAGCCTCACTTAGACATCTAACGAATAAAGGGGTAACAAGAACAATTTTGACTGACAAAACATCTACGAGCCAATTCAAAACAAATCACAGATTTCAAATTTACCATGTAATTTTAATCAAGTCAAACATTTGAATCTTGGTTTAGCAAATCATACATGAAATGTCTAGATCAATAACATTCATTATATATATAAGGGAGTTAAAAGCTCTTAATATAATAATATTGTTGACATGTAAGTGTTAATTCCAAGTAGGCTTGGATTGGTACTCAAGAGGAAAAGAAGGATTCCAATTGCAACTGTGAAGATGTAAATATGATAAAAGCAAGCAGCCATAAACAAGTAATGATTTCAATCACAAGAGTACTCTTGTTAAATTACATAAACCGAAAGTAATAAAACTTCAATCGCTCATCACTCATCACCGAAGGAAGCAACACTAGCGACTCTAAGCAACTCATAAAAAAAGCTTATATGGCACGGCATCCCAACAAAGAAAAAAAGAAAGAAAAAAGCAACTCACTTGTTATTTGAAACTGTTGTAGCCAGTCCACTTCCTTTTGAAACTCTTCTAACTTCAATTCCAGTTGTAATCGAAGCTCTTCAGACTTGGATTTTATGTTAGAAACAAGTTCCCTTACTGATTTGCCTGTTCCCTCTGCAAAATTCTACAGCACATCCACAAAAAATCAATAGTAATTAGTTTTAGAGCTTCCAAATACAATATAAATGAAGTGGTCATTTTTTGTATGTATACACCTGTTTCTGTGAGTTTTCAATTGTGACGACAACCTTGTTCATTTCTGCAAGCAACTGTCCTTTTGCGTTCACCAGTTGAGATATCTCCATCTTAAGTTTGGCAATATTGGCCTTGCATTTCTCAGCAGCAGCACTCTTAAAATTATACTTGCCTTTAAGAAATTTATCAAAGCTCTCAACTGTCCATAACTTGTTTAATGTCTTCTACTTCTGCATTCATTACTTCTTTTATCTCCTCCACAACTTTGAACATAACATCTGAATCACAAAATTCATCAGTTCGTTTAGTTTCTAATTTAAAATAATTTAGCATTAATGTATTTTGGGATTCCAAGTTAAAACCTGATTCATTTTCCTTGCCTGAAGGATCAGGGGCAGGGCAGGCAGACCACCAGAAGATCCCAAATCGTTGGAACGCCTTGAAATTTAGGCTTGAATGACTAAGCAGAGACATATCCTTTTGTAGAGAAAAAAATGCACTAAATCAAAGTTTATATCGAATTGAAGGAGCCAAAATATATGAGCTGAAGATCATACTTGATGATTACCCAGGAAGACCCAAATCAGAAAAATGGGTTTTTTTCAGATTGTAAATCATTTAACGTAACAACTGCTTCAAAGAAATCAAGAAAATGGGTGCCATTGCTATTCTCATAACATTTCTACCAACAAAAATTGCATCTTTAATTTCTTTAAGTAATTTTCACAGTCTGCAGATATACAAAAGCTATAAGCATCAAACCCATGAAAAAAAAAAGTTGACAAATTTAAAGATCTTAGAAACAAACTTACTTGGGGTTAGAAGTTTAAACCTAAAACCCCTAACTTTCAATCAAACATTGAGCTAATTTAAACAAAGGAGCACATGTTTAACCTCAAACATCAAAGGGTTATTACCTTATTGAGAGTTTTAAAAACGAAAGAGTGAAACTGAGAAGAAAAGCTTGGCGTTTGAAGCCTCTTTGGAGTAGAGAAAAGCAAGGAATTTGCACCACCCAAGACTCTGGAGCCGCGTAACAAAGCCCTCAACAGCACCATCTCTGAAGAGGAAGGAAATCGTGACGAAAGGAAGGAGCTTTTAGCTGGGTTTTGGAGTTGAAAATGGGAGAAAAGAAACCAAGAAAATTATAGGAGGGAAAGCTGAAAAGAAAAACTTACATAGAGAGAACAAGAAAAATCTCTAATACTATTTATTAGTTGACGAAACTATCCTCTTTAAATATGATATATATAAAAGTAAAACGATTACGTTTGGGAAGTGGAATGCTGAATTTGGACAATTTATGAGGGTATTACTGTCTTGTTGAGTAATTGACCGTTGGTTCTTTATGTAAGAAGCAAAGAGAGTTAATAAGCATCGGTTTAGTGCATGTTATTGTTATTTAGTTACTAATCGAAAGGTTGAGACTTGAGACCATTTTTAACCGTTTCTTATCAAAACTCTTTTACTTAGCAGTGATGGGCTTGCCCAAATAAACAGTCATGGGCTACTTGTTATTGGATTCTCGTTTTCGCTTTCTATACAGTTTGCCTAAGAGAGTATTTGTTAGTTTGTATGGAGGACTTTATATTCGGACTCTAAAGAGATTAATCTCGAATGAATATGGCCTCAAATACCCTTGATTAAACAAAATTAAGAAAATTACTATAAAAAAACAAAATTAAGAAAATGTAGCATGACTACCCACACTTGCCATTGAGAAATTGCAAAGGAGGTGCTTAAAGGAAAAAGGCTATCAAAAAGTTTAAGAAATTGTATCACATAGCCCATAGTTCAGCAACAAAAATAGAATCGGCAAAAGTAGTATTATTTTCGCCCCTCAATTTATAATGTTTAGAAGTTTTACCCTTTGAAATTTTAATTTTAAATATTTTATCCCCTGAACTCTTAATTTGGGTCTTCGTTGCCCTCCAAATAACAAATATGACTAACAGGACCATTACGGTGCTGACGTGATGTACCACGTTGAACAGATTAACACCTTTTTTGTCCCCTGAATTTATATTTTTATTATACTAGTTTTCACCTTCACATGCGTTGCATGTGGCTCAACGCGTGTAAACAAAATATATTTTTAAATAACTTTAAATAATAAGAAAATCAGAAATATTCAATAAAGAAATTAGAATATAAATAATGTTTTAATATAAATTTGTATAGTAATTAAAAGGATGCATTTTACCTATCAATCCCAATCTTTTTATTAACATTCAAATACTCAGGATTAGGTTTGTTCATCAAGGCTTTCGAGATGAAATAGATGTTCAAAGTTACAAAAGAGTCAAATAATTTTTCAACATTCTATTGAATATAAGTGCCCTATATAAATATAGATGTAATTATTATATAAAGTTAAAATTAAAAGAAAAGTAAATAAAAAAAGGTATTATTGTTGTACTCTTTATCCTCCAAACATATGCATTCTTTTGTTGACTCATGAGGCAGTAACAATAGATCTTCGCATCATTTCGCATAT
This sequence comes from Corchorus capsularis, assembly GCA_001974805.1. Taxonomy (NCBI): domain Eukaryota; kingdom Viridiplantae; phylum Streptophyta; class Magnoliopsida; order Malvales; family Malvaceae; genus Corchorus; species Corchorus capsularis. The sequence continues at coordinate 99,414 of AWWV01009610.1, read as the reverse complement.
GTAAGGAAGCTTAGCCAAATCTGATTCCTCCATTAGCCGATCATTTCCTACCATTTGATCAATTTCCATCTGTGCCTTTGTGCCGCTGAAGTCTCGGTTCGTCCAATTTGAACATTAAAAAAAATATCAGTAATTGATCAATTATAACCAAGTCAATTTTTAGTCTCGGTTCGTCCAATTTGAACATTAAAAAAAACCATCAGTAATTGATCAATTATAACCAAGTCAATTTTTAGTCTCGGTTCGTCCAATTTGAACATTAAAAAAAAAAACATCAGTAAATGTTCATCCAATTTGAACATTCCAAAAAAAACATCAATAATTGATCAATTATACCCAAGTCAAATTTTAGTCTCGGCTCATCCAATTTGAACATTCAAAGAAACATCAATAATTGATCAATTATATCCAAGTCAATATTTGTAGTCTCGGTTCGTTCAATTTGAATAGAATCCAAAAATTTTTAATTAAAACTAAACATATTACAATTTGTCTATACTATAGCTTCCTTGTGAAGGACGCTCATATTGTTTTTTTTTTTTTTTGGATACTGCGAAAATTAAAATTAAAGTTAAGGCCATGAGAAAGATAGTTTGTTGCTAGTTGCAGCTGTTGCCATCCTCTTCGTTTCTCCAGCAAGTGGATGCCATCCTTTAAAGAAACTGACCTGCATGTGTGAAAGATTTCAGCAAAACACAAACATCAGATATTGAAGGACAGGTTGTTGCTGCCGTGAGAAGGTTGCTTTACCATTCATGATTGCTTTCTTCACTCCTTCCTCAAGCATTCTCTTGAGCATTATCCTTTCTAATATCAACCTAGCAACGTTCTTTTTGTTCCCTTCCCAGCTTGTACAATGACTCTAGTGTCACCCCCATAATTCCTAGCCATCATTGCAATTCCTATCCATTCTTTCCCCTGTATTTTCCTCACATCCAGGAACACCAACCATTGATCTTCATTGAGCTGGGGCAAACCTTCCACCGTTTCCATAACCCTTCCCCCTTCCCTGTGGAGTATACTTGGTCTTTGTATCTTAAAAATCATCGCATAATTATCCCCCTCTCTGACGAAAGCTTCCCTGATTCGTGTAGCAGTAATCTTGCTTCTTGCCAAAACACGTTCGGGCATTGGTTCCATTCCTTTAAAACAACATTCATTCCTCTGCTTTGAGATGCTTGCTGCAAGTTGAAAAAAAAATGAACAGAAAGATTTAATTAGTAATTACCTTTGGAACATTCAAGTGATGTACCCTTGTAAAACAAAAGGCACAGATCTACGGTAATTGTAATTATTGTATAACTCTAGCCCATGATTGAAAAAAAAAATGCAAATAGGTTAAAAAAGGGGAAATCCAAAAGTAGTTACAATACCATGATTCAAAGAAAAAAAAAAGTGGTAAAAGCAAAATTGATACCTTTAGCGAAAAGGGAAGGCCCGGTTTGGAAGTGAAACATAGAAAGAGCCGATCGGGTAATTAAAGAAGAATGTCGATGCAGAGCCATAGAAGATCCAAACCCCTATGGCTTCTGGCGGTTGCTTCCATCTTCATCTCTAACAACAGGAATCAATTTTCCGTAAACAACTGGTCAAGTCAAAAATTACAAAACAAAAAAAGAGAGAGAGAAAACAAAGAAAAATAACTCACGGTCAGAGATCCAGAGGAGATATAGAAGATGAGTTCTGATGAGGAAGAATTTATATAAATATAAATTAATTATAAGTAGTTTAATTTGATAAGAAGACCAAAATACAGAGAAGTGTAGTGAATTGCTACCGTATAGATCAAAAATCAAGAAAGATGGTAAACATATATAAATAAGGGTGATTATATGATACACCGGCAGTGTAAATTTTGGATTCCACAAGCGGCTTGTGGAGTTGACACATGTCCCTTTTTTGAATTAATTAAGTTTTAAATATTTCAATCTAGTCCCTAAAGGACACATGTCACCCTTTAGGAGCCGCTTGTGTAATTTTCTGAACTCCACCGCCGGTGTATTGTATAATTTGCCTATAAATAAAATCAAATAATATTAATTGTAGAATGGCATTATAGAAATATAGTTGACAAATAAGGGTATATTAGGCAATTCAAAAGTTTTACAGGGGAACGTACTTTTTAATATAGTATAGATAGATATATTCTCTTCTTTTTAGCAAATATCGTACATGACATGGTGAAATACCAGTGACACAAGCACAATTCTAGTTACTTACTAATTGAATGGTTGACTTGAGACCATTCAATCGAAAGAGATTAATCTCAAATCAAGAAGGCCTAAGTTACCCTTAGTTAAACAAAATTAAGAAAATGTAGCATGACTACCTACACTTGCAGTCCGCAAAACCCTACTTGTTTCCTCTTCTAACCAAGGAAACATTGCAATTCTTACAGAATCTTGTAGGAACATGGCAAACACAAAATGTTTTCAATAATTACATACTGATACTAAAGTATAATAACTAATTGCAGGCTAACATATTCAACCATGTCTTCCTTTCTTTTCTTTTTCCCTTTTGGTACTAGAATTCAACCATGTTTAGAGTTTAGAGTTTAGAGTTTAGAGTTGAGACTTGCAACAATTAAGATCAGTACAAACTAAACTAATTCCCGTACATAAATAGCCAAATGACGCATAACGCATCAATGGTTAACCACAAATCAAGTTCATCGTCATCACTTGTTAATCGAAACTGTTGTAGCCAGTCCACTTCCTTTTGAAACTCTTCTAACTTCAATTCCAATTGTAATCGAAGCTCTTCAGACTTGGATTTTATGTTAGAAACAAGTTCCCTTACTAATTTGCCTGTTCCCTCTGCAAAATTCTGCAGCACATCCACAAAAAATCAATAGTAGTAATCAGTTTTAGAGAGCTTCCAAATACAATATAAATCATGAAGTGGTCATTTTTTGTATGTATATACCTGTTTCTGTGAGTTTTCAATTGTGACGACAAGCTTGTTCATTTCTGCAAGCAACTGTCCTTTTGCGTTCACCAGTTGAGATATCTCCATCTCAAGTTTGGCAATATTGGCCTCGCATTTCTCAACAGCACCACTCTTAAAATTATACTTGCCTTTAAGAAATTTACCAAAACTCTCAACTTTGTACATAGCTCTTTCAATGTCTTTTGCTTCTGCATCCATCACTTCTTTTATCTCCTCCACAAGTTTGATTATGTCATCATCACTCATAAGATCTGAATCACAAAATATTCATCAGTTGGTTTAGTTTCTAATTTAAAATAATAATTTAGTTGGGATTCCAATTTCCAAGTTAAAACCTGATTCATTTTCCTTGCCTGAAGGATCAGGGCAAGCGGACGAGGAGATACCAAATCGTTGGAACGCCTTGAAATTTAGGCTTGAATAGCTAAGCAGAGACAAACCCTACAATGAAAAGTTTATATCAAATTGAAGGAGCTGAAGTTCATATATACTTGAAAAATCCAGGAAGACCCAAATCAGAAAAATGGGTTTTTTTTCAGATTGTAAATCATTGAACGTAACAATTGCTTCAAAGAAATCAATAAAAAAAATCTGTGCCATTGCTATTTCCATAACATTTCTACCAATAAAAATTGCATCTTTAATTTCTATAATAACTAATTTTCATATATAGTCTACATAAATACAAAAGCAAAAAGTATCAAAACCCATGAAAAAAAAAGTTGACAAATTTAGAAGTTTAAACCTAAAACCACTAACTTTCAATCAAGCATTGAGCTAATTTAAACAAAGGAGCACATGTTTAACCTCAGAGGCTTCAAACGCCAAGCTTTTCTTCTCAGTTTCACTCTCTCGTTCATACATCTCCCAAGACTCTGGAGCCGCGTAACAAAGCCCTCAACATCACCATTTCTGAAGAAGAAAATCGTGACGAAAGGAAGGAGCTTTTAACTGGGTTTTTTGGAGTTGAAAATGGGAAAAACCCAAGAAAATTATAGGAAAGAAAGCTGAAGCCTGAAAAGAAAACTTACATAGAGAACAAGAAAGTTCTCTAATACAATACAAATTAGTAGTTGACGAACCTATCCTCTTCAAATATGATATAAAACGATTACGCTTGCGAAGTGGAATGCTGAATTTGGACAATTTATGAGGATATTGCTGTCTTGTTGAGTAATTGACCGTTGGTTTTTCATGTAAGAACTAAGAAGCAGAGAGAGTTAATAAGTATCGTTTTAGTGCATGTTAGTATTAGTTACCATGGAAAGATTGAGACCATTTTTTTACCGTTTCTTATCAAAAGTAAAAACTCTTTTACTTAGCAGTGATGGGCTGGCCCAAATAAACAATCATGGGCTGCTAGTTATTGGATTCTAGTCTTTGCTCTCTATAGTCTATATCCATTCATCCCAAAGTGTATATGTTTGGAAGACCTTTCCAACTCAAGACTCAAAAGAGATTAATCTCGAATCAAACAAGGGTTGAGATATGTTTGGTTAAACAAAATTAAGAAAAGGTATCATGAGTTGATCATGACCATCTACACCTGTCGTTGAGGAATTGCAGAGGAGGTGCTTAAAAGGAAAATCTCTGTTTCTCAATTCTCATAATATAAGAGGCTAGTGCTGGCACTCGACTAAGCAACAGGCCTAATTTGTAGTATGTATCTTCAAAATTTGGCCTTGGGATCATGCCAAAGTGATGATTGTCAATTTGTCATCAACAAATACAAGGCCAAGAAGCCTTTTAACGTGTTTGATTTCCTTGATGCTCGCCAAAAGAAGATTGATGATGAGATTTCGAAACTTCGTAAAGCTAATTTAGAGGCCAAGTTTTCTACATGAGATATTGAACGTATGAACAACTTGCCAAAGATTCTGTCTTAATTTGGTGTTTGAGTTTTAATTTGATGTAGAATAGTCAGTTTGGGATGTTGAATATGTTTGATTTAATTTTAGATAAATAATTCAAGCTAGAAGATTATACCCAATTGGGATCAACCATGATAACTTTTTGTTGGCAAAATACAATTAAAAGGTAAATGGGGAACACTAAAATCGACTTGCATTTTGGCTCTTGGCAATATAACTAAACATATATTCAATAGTAATAGAATTGCAATATCGGTTTCTTATAACAGTAGCTCACTCTTCTCTATAAGCTCCAAATTATCCAAATTCATTGAATGAGGGAGCATTTGCCATGACCAAATACAAGTATTTTTCTTTCATGATCAACAAAAATTGATGGATTTTTCAGGCTGTGACAACTTTCAACTCCGAGCATTCTTTGTCAACATGAGCCGGTAATTTATTCTGATCGTCCAGCAATTTTTTGCTCTGTTTTTCCCCAAAATACACTATATAATCCAAGAATCAATATAAGCGGCCCTAAAAGACTGCAGAGAATTAACAGGTAACCGATGTTAGATTATGCAACCATAATTCATTTCAGAATGATGAATTGTAAACTTCCATGAATAGAAAGAAGTTTCCTATCTATTAGTTGACGAAACTATCCTCGTTTAATATGATACAAAACGATGACGTTGGGGAAGTGGAATGCTGAATATGGACAATTTATGAGGGTATTACTGTCTTATCAGTTATTGACAGTTGATTCTTTGATGTTAGAAGCAAGCATTTCTGCATTTATCTAAATAAACAAGGAGAACAAACCAGATTTAAAGAACAGAACCACTAAATACAACCATGTTTAGAGTTTAGACCCACAAGAACATCACAGTACAAGCTAATTCTCATAGATTAATAGCCAAATGATTGATAAGGCCGCAACAGTTAACCCAAATTGTTGTATATATACAGCAGGGACATGGCCATGAAATTGTCGGAGCAACTCCAGTGCCTTTTGAAGCTCATCTAACTTAGATTGTAGTTGTGATGAAATATCTTCGGACGTCACTTTCATGCGAGAGAAATCTTCCATTGCAAACTTCAACTGCTCTTTAGCAGTGTCTATGGATTCATCAACCTCAGTGGAGCTGCCATTGACATCTGTAGAAAGCCTTCCTGAAGTCTGTAAATTGTCTTCAATAGCACCCTTTGCAAATTTCTGCAGCACATCGGTAAATAATAAGTAATCAGTTTTAGGGATTCCTGATACAACAGAATTGAAATGGTCATTTGTGTCAACAATTGTACCTGTGTGCCAAGTTTCTTTGAGTTTTCAACTACACATACTATTCTTTTCATAACATTCTCCAATGTGCCAACAAGTTTGTTTTCCATTTCTTTAATGAAGTTTACTTTTGCTTCCCCGAGTTCTTCTATCTCCTTCATAAGATTGGCTGCATTCATTACTATCTCAAGGCCTATCTCAGCATCACACTCAAAATCAGATTCAGGCATATCACGAACAAGTTTAGACAACATGCGAATTTTGTACTTTACAACTTCAGCGTCCTTTACTTCTGCATTTACAAGTTCCTTTATCTCATTCAGAAATTTGATCGTATCAGCCACTAATTTATCAGCATCACTCACAGAATCTGAATCAGAAAATGCAACTCATTTAGTATCTCTTCTTCCTTTTTTAGAGAAAATAAAAACATTTAGGTACTTATTCAGGCACTTGACCATTAGGGGAGGCAAACCAGGAGATCCCAATTCGTTGAAAGGCATTGAAATGTAGCCTTGAATGCTGAAGCAGAGATCGCGGAGACGCATCATAATACTGCACAGAGGAATTGCATGCAACTTACAATTTTACACCAACCTCAGAGAAAAAGCACAAAAATGAAATTTTCTATGAAATTGAAGGGTCTCAGTTAACAATTCTACTTAATTACTCAAATTAAGAGAGAACCTTAAAAAACCCAAGAACACCCAAATCAAATGAACATGAGAAATGGGGTTACAGCTCAGTAAAATTGTTAGCCATTACTATTTCCCTAACATTCCACTAACGGAAATTGCATATTTAATTCCTAAAGTGCTAAATGATTTTCAGAGTCTAAACAATAGAAATAAAGTCAGCAACACCCATCAAAAACAAGTCCCAGACAAAAAATCTAGAACAAATCTAAGGACCCAAGAAAGAATCTACTTCGGATAATAGTTTGGACCTTTCAAATTCCGATCAAACATTAAGCAAATTCAAACAAAGCCTTAAATCCTAGCAGAATATTACTCATGATTAACCAAAAACATCAAGGGTATTACCTTTTTAGGAGATTCATGAACAAAAGAGTGAAATTCAGAAGAAATGGACGGCCTTTGAAGGTTCTTCAGAGCAGAGAGTGCACCCAGAGCCCTGGAGCCGCGCGACAAAGCCCTCGACACCAACATTTCTGAATTCTGAAGAGGAAAACGTGACCGGAGGTAGGGAGACGAGAGGGTATAAATAAATGAGTTTTACCGCCAAACGAAACGACATCGTTCCACTGCTTGTTTCAATAAAAGACTAAGAGATGGGCTGGATTATCAGAATAAAGGATTTTCATGGGCCGCTAGATCAGTATTAGATTCAGTAACTAACCCGTACCCGACCCATAAGACTGCACTACTAAATTTCTACTTTGAAATTGTTAACTTACAATATACAATGATAACAGAATAAAAGATGGAATAATTCAAATATATATAATAATTTTAATTAATTCAATAATTACAGGCTAATATATTCAACCATGTCTTCTTTCTACACTTTAGGGTACTAAACTTCAACCATGTTTCGAGTTTAGACCCACAATAAGATCAATACAAACTAAATCCCATACACTAATAGCAAACATATGCACAAGGCAACAACAGTTAACCAGAAATATGTTCACAAACATTAACCAGAATGATGCATAAATATTTGTCAAGGTCAAGGTAATCATTCACTTGTTTGTTTCTTTTTCAACTTGATGTGATTCCAGTTCCTCTCGAAGCTCTTCCAACTTCAATCGCAAATCATTTCGATTCTCTTCAATCTTCAGTTTCAAGTGAGAAAAATGTTTCCTTACAAACTGCAACTGCTCATGGAGTGAAGCAATGTCAATCTCATCGAGGCTGCTTTTCCTGAATAAGCCCCTAAAATAACCCTGCAGCATATTGAAAAAAGAAAATTAGTAGTGATCGGTTTTAGAGCTTCCAAATAGTACAGCATGAAGTGGTCAATTTTTGTCACCAGTTATACCAGTATGCCTGTGTATTTTTTGGCTGCAACATTTATGTTTAACAATGTCTTAACAACTTCGACATCCAGTTCTTCAACCAATTTTTGTCTTGCTTCCATGAGTTCTTTTATCTCCTCCACATCCACATCCACATCCATACCTGTAACAGTTTTAATCAACATCCCATCCTTTTTCATTGCTTCTAAGACTTCTATTATCTCATCCCCAAGTTTGAGAATATCATCCTTTAAAATGTCAGCATCAATCACAGAATCTGAATCAGAAAATGCAGTTCATTTAGTGGCTATTCTCCATTTCTTTTTAAATTCAGAATTAGGCATTTTATTTTGAGAGTCCGAGTTGAAAACCTGATTTTTTTGCTTGATTGGCAACTTCAGCCTCTCCAAGAAGGGCATATCCACTTGGTTTTTCATTATCCTTGCCTGAAGGATCAGGGGAGGCAGACGAGGCGATCCCATATCGTTGGAAGGCATTGAAATTTAAGCTTGAATGATGAAGCAGAGACCCATCATTTGCAACAAACTGCAGAGACAAAGTTCATGCAACTTACATTCTTACACTAACCTCAAACAAAGATCATGTCTAATCAAATTGAAAAGGGTCTCAGTTATGTAATGAAGGAGCCAAAACATATGTTGAAGATCCTACTTCATTACTCAAATTACTGATGCAAGAGAGAAAACCTTAAAAAACCCAAGAAGACCCAAATCAAATGAACATGAAAAAAGGGGTTACAGCTCAGTAAAATTTGTTAGCCATTGCTATTTCTGTAACATTTCACTAACAAAAATTGCATCTTTAATATCTAAAATGCTACTTAAATAATAGAAGCAAAAGCAAGAAAGCAGCAAAACCAAATCAAACACAACTCCCAACAAAAAGATATAGTAACAAATATAAAGATCCTAGAAAGGATTCAACTTTGGATAAAAGTTTAAACCTTTCATTACACAAATGTTGAAGATCCTACTTCATTACACAAATTATACATACAAGAGAGAGAACCTTAAAAACCCAAGAAGACCCAAATGAAATCAACATGGAAAATGGGTCTAAGCTCAGTAAAAAATTGTTATCCATTGCTATTTCTGTAAAATTTCAGTAACAAAATCTGCATCTTTTATTTTTAAAGTGCTAAATAATACAAATAAAAGCAAGAAAGCAGCAAAACCCAATTAAAAAAACAACTCCCAAGAAAAAAGATAGTACTATATAACAAATCTAAAGATCCAAGAAAGAAATCCACTTTGGATAAAAATTTCAACTTCGAATCAAACATTAAGCAAATTCAAACAAAGACCTTCAATCCTAGCAGAATATTTCCCATGATTAACATTTAACCAAAAACATCAAGGTTCTAGCAAAAGAAAAACAAAAAAAAAACCAATAAACATCAAGGTATAACCTTTTTTGGAGATTGATGAACAAAAGAGTGAAACTGAGAGCAAATGCTTGGCCTTTGAAGGTTCTGTTGTAGAGCAGTGAGTGCACGCCGCGAATTGGAGACGCGCGACAAAGCCCTCGACAGCAACATCTCTGAAAGAGAGCAAATCGTTCGAGAGGGAAGGGAGATGAAATTTTTTCAATGGGTTATATTACTTATATTGGCCAAAAACGCTATCGTTTTATTGCTCTGCCCAAGAAAAGTCATCATGGGCCGGATCTTAGAATCACTAACTAACCCAACTCATAAGATTGCACTATTGAAATTTCTGTTTGAATTTTGAAATCGTCACCTTACATCTCAATTTCTCTTAAAATAAAATTTGATACTCCTTTTTCATTTTGGAAAAAGTTTACAATGAAAATATTTAATGGTAGTGCATAATTTTTTTAATTACCAAGATTAACATTAATTCTTTTTGGACCAATATCGTGAAATATTAACTACTTCCTAACAAATACGTTTTCAGAGGATTGAACTTATATTCATACAATCGCCAAAGTAAAAGTTACCACATCAATCAATAATTTGTTGGTAAGGAAGCTATTTTGTTTTCATTTCCTCCAAAAGGTTAGAGCAAAAACATTAGTGCCCACTTTCGTAAGTCTATATATGGTTACCACACAAGTTTGGCCATTATCCTCAAATGCATGTTCCTTATTTCAAAAACCTAAGTGTTATTAATTCTCAAAACACTTTACATTTGAAGATGGTGATTTTGGAATGATTATTTTTACCATATGATTTCTTTTTCCTATATGTTGCATTTCATAACACCAAATGGCCAAATAAAAAGAAACTTAAAAAGGGGAAAAAAAATCCTAAACCCAAACTTAGATCATCACTTGTTTGTTTCTTTGTCAACTTGACGTAATTTCACTTCCCTTCGAATCTCTTTAAACTTCGATTCTTTACAATCTTCTAGATCCAATGAGAAAAATGGTTCATTTCACGCAACTCGTTCTTCAGTATTTTTAGTTTTATTTTGTTAATATTTCGGTAATTTCCATTAATTCCTCCACAAGTTTGGCAGTTTCAGCCAAGAATATTATGTCTTTTTTTTTGACAGTGGCCAAGAATATTACTTTTTAATTGTCTCTTTACGGTCAAACAATTTCAACTTTGATCATTTATTTAAAAAAATATATAAATCAAAATAAAATTTTAAAATAATACTCATAAACTTTGGAAGACAAGCTTTTCAAAATATATTTTTTGAAATTTTAGTTTTACATATTTTTCTTTTAATTAATGGTCAGAGTTGAAATTATTTGACCAAGAAAGGACAATTAAAAAGGAACTGAAATAAATAATGCACTTCATTAGTAACTCTTTTTTTTTTTTTTGCGTTTTTTAAAAAGTCAGATATGGGCATTTCATTTTGGCAACTTCAGCCTCTCCAAGAATGGTATATCCACTTGGAGACCAATCAGCAAATTTTTTATGCATCTTAATTTGATTTCGGTAAGTTATTAATTTTTACGGTCTAACTAAGCATACAAATAATAACATGAAGCAGCAGAACCAATCAGCAAATTTATTTTAAGATATTCTTAGAAACAAACCTACTTGGATCAAAGTCAAACTTTCAATATAGTATTAATTAAAGCATGCTCATAATAAACCCAATAATTAAATTTCAGCAAAAAAGTTGTCATGATCACCTCACCGGGAGATTTGTGGACAAAATAGTGAAACTGATCAGTGGAAAAACTGCACCCAAGACCCAAGACCATGGAGGGAATTCATGACAACTTCGAGGGATCAAAGTCTAACTTTCAATATTAATTAAAGCATGCTCATATATAACATGGAATCCATGGCCATCACTAATCTTTTTAGATTCTTGTAGTAACTTCACTTTCTTTTGAAAATCAAGGCATAATGCACAAGGCCACAAGGATGAACCCATAAGATTGCACTATTGAAATTTCTATTTGAAATTGTAACCTTCCAAATATATATATATAGAGAATAAAAGATTGAGTAATTCAAATATATGCAAGTCTAATTAATTATTACTTCAATATTATAGTCAAGCATGTCTTCTTTTTTACTTTGGGGTACTAAAGTTCAACCATGTTTAGGGTTTAGACCCACCATAAGGTCAATACAAACTAAATCCCATACATTAATAAATAGCAAACTGATGCATAAGGCCACAACAGTTAAACCAAAAAGATGCATATATAAATATTTATCAAGGTCAAGGTGATCATCACTTTTTTCTTTTTCAACTTGATGTAATTCCACTTGCTATCAAAAGCTCTTCCCACTTCAATCGCAAATCATTTTGATTCTCTTCAAGCTTTGGTTTCAAGTGAGAAAAATGTTTCTTTGCAAACTCCAACTGCTCATGGAGTGAAGCAATGTCAATCTCAGGCGCAACGCTGCTTTTCCTTACGTACTAAGCCCTTAAGATAATCCTGCAGCACATCGACAAAAAAATTAGTAGTAATCAGTTTTAGTAGAGCTTCCAAATACAACAATTATGCAGTGGTCAATTTTTGTAACCAATTATATACCAGTATGCCAAGTTTCTTTGAGTTTTCTAATGCATATCCTGTTTTGACTGCAACATTAAGCAATGTGTCAGCAACTTTGACCTGCAGTTCATCAACCAATTTTGCTTTTGCTTTCATGAGTTCATGCATCTCCTCCACAAGTTTGGCCACATCCATGCCATTAGTATCCATAACCCTAGTAGTTTCCATGAACATCAGCAATTCCATTTGTTGTGCTTTCATGAATACTTGTATCTCGTTTGCAAGTTTGATGATATCAGCCTTTAATATCTCAGCATCAATCACAGAATCTGAATAAAAAAAATGCAGTTCATTTAGTGGCTATAGTATTCTCCATTTCTTATTTAATGCAGTATTCTCATTTAGTGGCTATAGTATTCTCCATTTCTTATTTTGAGATTCTGAGTTGAAAACCTGATTCTTTTGCTTGATTGGCAACTTCAGCCTCTCCAAAATGGAATATCCACTTGGATTTTCATTTTCCTTGCCTGAAGTATCAGGGGAGCCAGACGGGGCGAATCCAAATCGGTGGAAGGCATTGATATTTAGGCTTGAATGATGAAGCAGAGACACATCATTTGTAACAAACTGCAGAGACAAAGTGCATGCATTTCACTAACAAAGTACTCAAATTACACATACAAGAGAGAGAACCTTAAAAAAACCCAAGAAGACCCAAATCGAATGAACATGAAAGAAGGGGTTAAAGCTCAGATAACATTTCAATAACAAAAACTGCAACTTTTATATCTAAAATGCTACTTAGTAAATAATAGAAACAAAAGGAAGAAAGCAGCAAAACCCAATTAAAAACAACTCCAAGAGAAAGATATAGTAACAGATATAAAGATCCTAAAAAGGAATCTACTTTAGGATCAAAGTTTACACCTTTCAACTCCAAGTCAAACATACATGAAGCTGAAGCATATTCTTCAAACAAAGCTCTAATCCTATAAAGGAATCTACTTTGGATATTTCTCATGAGTCATGATCAACCACAAATATAAAGCCATTACCTTTCTGGGAGACTCATGATCAAAAGATTGAAACTGAGAGGGAAGTGTTGGCCTTTGAAGGTTATGACGAGCGAAGAGTGCACCCACCGCCGCTGAGCCGCGTGACGAAGCCCTCAACATCGTAATCTCTGTCTGGACACTCTGGACTCTGAACTCTGAAGAGGAAATTGTACCGAGAGGGAAGGGGGATGAACTTATAAATTGGTTTTATGGGCATAATAAAACGGCATCGTCTGTTGCTCTGCTTATTTTTCTAATAAAATACTATTGAAATTTTACTTGGCAGTGTGATAGGCTGACCAAGAAAAGATCATGGGCCGCTAAATCGGATCATAGAAGCACTAACTAACCCGACCCATAAGAGTTTAGGTAATTAATTTCGAGTGAATCATTTCGAGTTACGGCTATTTTTGTTAACATTTCCACCAATCAAAATTGCATCATTGATTTTGATAAGTTATTTTCATGATCTAAGTCTAAACATATCTCAAAAAATAACATGAAAGCCAATCAGCAATTAAACCCATTAATTAAATAAATTTCATGAGCAAAAAAGTTGTCATGATCATGATCATGAAAAAATGCACCCAGACCCAAGACCACAGAGCCGCGTGACAAAGCCCTCAACAGCACCATCTCTCAAGTGGAAACTCGTCACCAAAAGGAAAGGAAAGGGAGACGAAGCAAATCGAGGGTTTTGAGGGAACAAAAACCCTGTCTTCTTTTTACAAAAATAGAATAAAAAGATTTGAGCAATTCAAAAATTTTTACATACTAATATATTCAACCGTCTTCTTTTTTACTTTGGGGTACTAAAATTCAACCATGTTTAGAGTTTAGACCCACAATAAAGATCAATACAAAACTAAATCCCATACCATACTAGCAAAATGATGGATAAGGCCACAACAGTTAACCAGAACAATTGTTCATACATATCAAGGTCAAGGTGATCATCACTTGTTCCTTTTTCAACCCGATGTAATTCCACTTCCCGTTGAAGCTCTTCCAACTTCAATCGCAAATCATTTCGATTCTCTTCAATCTTCGGTTTCAAGTATGAAAAATGTTTCCTTGCAAACTCTAACTGCTCATGGAGTGAAGCAATGTCAATCTCAGTAAGCCTGATATTCCTTACAAAGGCCTTAAGATAACCCTGCAGCACATCGACAAAGAAAAAAAATATTAGTAATCGGTTTTTTAGAGCTTCCACATACAACAGTTATGTCAATCAATTTTTGTCACCAATTATATATACCAGTATGCCAAGTTTCTTTCCTGGTAAATATCCTGCTTTGACTGCAACATCAAATAATGCCTCAGCAACTTTGACCTGCAGTTCTTTAACCAATTTTGTTCTTGCTTTCTTGAGTTCTTCTATCTCCTCCCCAAGTTTGCTTACATCAATTCCCCTAGTATTTATACCCCTAGCAGTTTCAATGATAGTGCTCCATTCCTTTACTTCTGCATCCGTGAATTCTCCTATCTCCTTTGCAAGTTTGATGATATCAGCCTTTAATATCTCAGCATCAATCACAGAATCTAAATAAAAAAATGCAGTTTATTTTTAGTGGCTATTCTCCATTTCTTATTAAATTCAGATTTAGGCATTTCTTATTTATACCTGATTCTTTTGCTTGATTGGCAACTTCAGCCTCTCCAAGAAGGGTATATCCACTTGGATTTTCATTTTCCTTGCCTGAAGGATCAGGGGAGCCAGATGGGGCGATTCCAAATCGGTGGTAGGTATTGAAATTTTGGCTTGAATGATGAAGCAGAGACACATCATTTGCAACAAACTGCAGATACAACAAATAAAGATGTCTCATCATTTACAAATAAAGTAATGTAATGAAGGAGCCCAAATATATGTCGAAGAATACCCAAATCCTACTTAACTACTCGAATTTCAGATACAAGAGACAGAACCTTAAAAAACCCAAGAAGACCCAAATCGAATGAACATGAGAAAAAGGGGTTACAGCTCAGTAAAATTTGTTAGCCATTGCCATTTCGGTAACATTTCAGTTCACTAACAAAAACTGCATCTTTTATATATCTAAAATAATAGAAACAAAAGCAAGAAAGCAGCAAAACCCAATTAAAAACAAATCCCAAGCGAAAGATATATTAGTAACAGATATAAAGATCCTAGAAAGGAATCTACTTTGGATCAAAGTTTAAACCTTTCAATTCCCAGTCAAACATACATGAAGCTGAAGCATATTCAAACAAAGCCCTAATCCTAGAAAGGAATTAATCTACTTTGGATAATTTCTCATGATCAACCACTGATATCAAAGCCATTACCTTTCTGGGAGACTCATAATCAAAAGATTGAAACTGAGAGGGAAGTGTTGGCCTTTGAAGGTTCTGTAGAGCGAAGAGTGCACCCACCGCCGCGGAGCCGCGTGACAAAGCCCTCAACAGCGTCATCTCTGTCTCAAACTCTGAAGAGGAAATCGTACCGAGAGGGAAGGGAGATGAACTTTTAAATTGGTTTTATGGGCATAATAAAACGACATCGTTTGGTGCTCTGCTTATATTTCTAATAAAATATTGAAATTTACTTGGCAGTGCCAGTGATAGCGCTGGCCAAGAAAAGATCATGGGCCGGGTTATCAAAATAAAAGCTTTTCATAGGCCGCTGGATTGGATTTTGGAAGCAGTGTTTTCAAACCCGGTTCAATCGGGATTCAGTGGTTTATCCGATCTGGCGGAGGCGGTCATCCGGGAGAAGTAGTTTATCAGATTTGGCGGAGGCGGTCATCCGGGAGAAATTTAGCCCGGTAAAAACTTGGTCAAACCCAAATTGACTGTGGTTGACCCAGATTTGAACCAACCCTCGAATTGACCATGTTTGACCCAGATTTAAACTGGTTGAACCGATTTATGGTGGGAAGATATTTGAAAATCTTTGTTGATGGTGAGTTTTTAACTCATCATTTGTAAAAACATACACCTTTGTCACTGAACCAAAACTCACTTGTTATATTTTTACTATATTTAATATGTATATCTTATACATAACTAATATTTTAACCAAAAAAAATACATATATTTGGCCCGACTGGTTAAACAAGCTGACCGATAAAACCAGGTCTCAAACCCCTCACCGATTCATCATCCAGGTCGAGTTTGAAAACATTGCTTAGAAGCACTAACTAACCCGACCCATAAGAATTTAGGTAATTTCTAGTGAATTATTTCGAGTTACAAGACATTTCGAGTTCATATTAGATTGATCCACTCATTTTTTATTAAATCGGATTGGGTCAGTATGGTTTTAGGTGGTCGGATTGGAGAGCCGAGTTTTCCCACCTCTACTAATGGACCTAAAAGTTATGTATTTACAAATTTAATCTATCTTTTTTTTTTGGCATCACCAAATTTTATCTATTTAAATCAAACAAATTGATCCTAGAAAAAATCAAACAAATTGAAATGAATAAAATCCATTAAAAAATTATTGGGTTGGAGAGCCGAGTTTTACTAACTCTACTAATGGACCTAAAAGTTATGTATTTACAAATTTTATTTTATCTATCTATAAATCAAACAAATTGAAACGAATAAAATCCATTACAAAATTATTTTTGAGAGTTAGGGAGGCATTTTAGTTTTTAAAATTGGGAGAAAATAAATAGATGCGGTGAGCGTGGATCGAACACGCGACCTTCAGATCTTCAGTCTGACGCTCTCCCAACTGAGCTATCCCCGCTTTTTATTTCCCAGGTCTTATATAAAGAATCTTTAATTTGGGATGGATGCGGCATCATATAGCCATTACCTTACTAGCTTAGGAAGCCCTTGGGTACTCAAATTGGTTGTCACATTAAGCAATATATTCCTTCTTTAGATTCAGACAACAAATATGTAACTTTTCATTTCAATTGTGGCTGACTAATCTACTAGGGATTTTACAATCTACTAGGAAAATTTATACATCACATTTTTATCAACAATCCTGCATTGAAAGCGGTCAAGACGAAAAACAGAAACAAACGATCGGTGTGATCATTTAAATTCATACAGAACTAGAAAACTAAATGACTAGCCTCTTATCACTTTGCATTAAAAAATAAAAATCTAATGCACATTGGCAGTTACAACAGCAAGTTCAAGCAACTGATAGCGTCGCTTTTGTTTGCGAAAGCTGGTGGCATGCTCTCTTCTGCAATGAAGAAAAATGACACTCATTCATTTAGTAAAAGGAAAAGAAAAAGATAATCAGATTCAGGGTTCTTTTTGTTGCTAATTGAGAATCACAACAACGAAAAAAGGTATAACAACGAAATTCTGCTTAATCAATTTTAAATCTACCATCATTCTTGAAGAGAGACAAGCAGCTTCCAATACGGCGAAATAAGGGTTTCATAAAGCTTTGAAAATCATCAGGTGGTATGTGTGGTTACAATAGAACCCTCTCCACACCATCCAAGAAGAAGTACTCTCTGGAACTATTTGCAATTGGCCAATGCTTAAGCATGCCCTTGACAACAGTTCCAGCAAGCTTGGGATCATGTTCTAACAATTTATCTATGCAACTATTCAAATGTCGGTAGAACAGGGGAAGCCAATTTGATTTGTAAAGTGGAATCAAGCCTCGAACAAGAAACACTTTCAACTCATCTTGGACCCCCAAATCACCCTCTTCTTGTTCAACATCACAAATACTTTCAACCAAAAACAAAAGCTCTTTGATCCCATTGTGATTCTAATTGGAACCGCAACAACAATGGCGGAGCCATGTAGAAGCAAGAGGGCCCCCAAATTTTTTTGAATAGGCATCTAATATATAAAAGAAACGCATAAATATCATTTTGCATCCTTAAGTTCATATGGACAGCTACTTTGCATCCAATTTTTTTTATTTTGACCAAAACACATCCTAAAGTTTTATTTTTGTGTCACTTTGCACCCTCCGTCATGATTGCACCCTCCGACGTGGCATGCCACGTTTACCAACACATGTGGCATGCCACATGTACAAAAAGAACACATGGCACGCCACATATCAAAAATACCACGTGCCACGTGTCATTTTTGTCCACGTGGCATGTCATGTCAGACGTCCGTTTGTCCTACCGTGACGGAGGGTGGAAAGTGGCACAAAAATAAAACTTTAGGGTGCATTTTAGTCCAAATAAAAAAGTTGGGTGCGAAGTGACAGTCCGTATAAACTTAAGAGTGCAAAATGACATTCATGCCTAAAAGAGATGTTACATTTTTATGTTTGGCCTCCCAAAAAATAAGATGTTCGTCCAAAAATCATATCCTATGGAAATTATAAATAATTTTTAGTTTCTTTATTAGCTTGAAAAAAAAATTATCTCACTTCAAAGTCAAGCCCATAGACACTCATAATTCATTTCAAAATTACAAGCATGCACCCTAATTTTAAAGTCTCCAACTATCCATCACTTCATTACCATTATTTTAAATAAGGTTTATATTCATTATTATCATTGTAGTCACTTTATAATTTATAAACTTCTAAGAAATGAAAGATAATGTTACAATGAAAGTTCTCTAGTTGAAATTAAGGAAATGGTCACCATTCTCTATTTTGTCATGTTCCTTTAGAAAGGGATGTGTTGTTGCATTAGTTCTAAATTTGGAAAAGAAGTTGTTTATATTTTGTTGGATTTGATGTGCATATAATATCAACGGAGACAAAAAAAATTAGTTGGATTAATTTTAGATAGAAATTAAAATTGAAAAAACCATATTGTTTTGTTATTTTATGTCATGATATCATTATCACTCAAAAGTTTTCGGGATACAATCCCTCGGTAGTTACATTGAATCTCAATTATTTTGGAGTTAAGTTGCATCAGACCACAAATGAAGACAAATTTTTCCAACATCTATTTTCTTTTGAGTCATAATGATATCTTGACATAAAATAGCAAACCAATATGGCTTTTTCAATTTTATCTAAAATTAATCCAATCTCATACCTGAGATCTTGGTTAAAAGCATTAAGCACCTTCACTCGACAAAATGAAAATTTACATACACTATTGTTTCGGATGAAATTTCAAATAGGTCCCTGAACTTTGCCATAAATCTCAAATAAGAGCACGAACTTTAAAAAAAGGCCAAATGAGGGTCCCAACTTTTCGGGAAGGCTCAAATAGGTTCATTATGTTAATACAAACGGGACGTGAGTTACACCAAAGAAAAAAGTGCGTGAGAAAATAAGAAATTGACACGCGGTTTTTATTTTCAAAGAAAACAATGTATACCTTAATTCAAATGCAATATCTCTTAATCAGAGTTGAAACTTTAATGATTTTTTTGCTTGATATTTTGCTTGGTTTATTGCTTGACATGTGGGCTGGCTAACTTTTAGTTGGTTATAAAAGCTATGCAAAGCTCTCTCAATCTTCATCATACTAAAAAACATGACTTCGTCTCTTTTACAATCATCCACCACAACTACTTCTAACTGTCATCTCCATTTCCTTTGCCTCTTCAATCCTTCCATGAAATCCCAATTCTCCATAGCTAGAAAGCAAAAACCTAAGTTCATCCCAAGAGTAGTATCATGCAAATCCACTAATGGTGGTGACCAAAATCCTACTTCCAAAAAACACCGAAAAATCTTTTCTCTCAAACAGATTTAATAGAAGAGATGTTCTTCTTGGCCTTGGAGGTCTTTATTAGCCTTAGCCAGGCACAAGTCTTTGTGACCCTCAAGATCGAAATCCTGGCTCCGCCACTGCACAACAATAAAAGAAATTGTAAACAGATTTCCGAATAAAGCCCCTATATGCTCATGAAATTTCATATAGATAAATTCAAAAACAGAAAGTAAATCCTCCCTTTCTCTCTCATCCCCGGATTGGAAAACATCCAACAATTTAAGAATAAAACTGGGTTTGAGATAAGGACTAAGTAGTTCAAGACAAGTGCAAGGTGAATTAAGCAACGAGAGAAAGAAGCGATAGACTAATTATAAGTGTGGCCCAGAGGGATCTTCGAATGAGCGATATGGTCATAGTACTTTTTAATGTGAATAGACTCACCGAACTCAATGGAATTAGTAGCGGCATTTCCAGCGGGGAAAGCTCTGAACAGATTTGAAGACACTAATTCAACGCTCTTTTGGAAGAAAAGATTGGAAAAGTTACTTGGATTGCTTTGTTATATAGTTTGTTGAAGTGGAATGAATCCCACATTGCTAAGGAAATACAAAGGCCATTGGTTTATATAGGCTTAAGTGCTTTAAATGTTATCTTTGGATGACTTGTGGGCTAGTGGATAATTTAGGCCATTTGGGCTTGGTTTGTCTACTAATGGGCCTAGGTCAATAGACTAATTTTATTGGTCTATGATGAGGGCACTTGGGGCACTTGGAGCCTTGGGCCTTGATAACTTAGAAAAAATTCTAAGTCTTAATTTTTTATTTTTCCTTAAAGAAAATTCGGATATCCTATTTGAATATGTATAAACTACCGAAAACTATCTTTTATCTGATAGATATCATTTAATTAGGAGACAGTTTCCAGAGGTTATGTCATTTCACGTTTTATAAATAGGAACGTGATTTGCCCCTGATAATAATCAATTCTTCTACTTCTTCATTCTTCTACTTCTTCCTTGGATGTTCTTAAGTGGCTTAGTTGTATCCCAAATACAACTTGTTTGATCTCTCAAGCAATATTGTATTTGAGAAAGCGTGACGCCTCTAAATCTTGTTTTCTCTCTAATTTCAGAAAATTTCTAACATGCTTTTCTTGCACGAAACAAATTTAATCTACTTCTCCATCAAAATCTCTTTAGAAATCTTAGTGCTCTTCTTCCTCTTCTTACCGATAACGCCTGCCTTTTCCTGATTAGAATTTTCTCTCTGGCTTCCTTTCCACTTTTTCAAGTTTTATTCCAAAGTTTTCCTTTTTTTTTTCGAACGAGAGGGGAAACTAAAAATTAACCCTAATTCTATTGATGAAGTTTTCCTTTATTTTTTTTTTCAAACAAAAGGGGAAACTAAAAACACTAATGATATTATTTATATAAAACGGTAAAACCACTATCGATTTTGAAATTTCAATTGGGTCACCCGTTGGAATCCCAATATTGATAGAAAAACTTGGAAGGTCAACCAAAAGTTGGAATAAAAATCTAAGTTCCTTTTCATTATTATATTATTATTTTAATTATATATATAATGATTTTATTATTATTATTTTATAAAAATATAATCTACTAATATGCTATATTTGGATGAAAAAAATCTACTAGTAATATTTGTTTTTAAGAGAAAATTCAATCTTTCTTAATATCGATATCAGGATTACACACGTACAGAGGCATTCCGCACCAAACATAATTAGCTTCGACATCACAATTCAAATGAGATAAGATATGTGCTAAACGATTAGCAACCCTATTAACATGCTTAGAAGAGCAAAAAGAAAAATAAGATACAAGCAACTTAATATGACTAATCAAAGAACCTCCCTCCCACAAGGAAAGGCCTCTCCTAGTAATCTCTAAAATTGCTAGCGAGCAATTACTTTCGACCTCACATCTTGTATAACCGTGGGAGTGAGCTAATATCAAACCAAACCGAATTGCATAGACTTTTGCAAATAACACACTTGTGACCTTATCAATCCTTGTTGTACCAGAAAGCAAAACATGTCCCGTATGATCTCTAATTACTGCACCCAAAACTGCTTCACTATTTACATGATACAACGCTGCATCCACATTAATCTTTACCAACCCAGCAACTGGTGGATGCCATTCCTGCTGCTCCATGCGAGTCTTGCTAAGTACTCGTCTAGTAGATGCCGCAAACTCGCCCAAAAATCTGGTGGCAGTTGTACAAAGAACCGAAGGGAGTTTGCAGACCTACTCATGAAGTGCCTTATTCTGATTAAACCAAATCATCCACAATACGATACATAGAATGTCCAATGATCCCGGCTGACTTGCTTTAATCAATAAGCACTCCCAAAAATCCGCCCTCTCAAGCCAAGAAATAATAGAAGCAGGAAGCCATCGGCAAATCAAGTCCCATACCTTACGACTAAAGGCACAATAAAAAAAGACATGGTTGAGAGAAGATTCTACTCCACAAACAAGGCAACTTTGATCTATCGGTATACCCCATTACTGCAGATTGACCTTACTTTGCAAAATACCACGAACAACCTGCCACATGAAGAACTTCACCTTAGGTGCAATATTTGCGCCCCAAATCAATCGCCAAAATGCCGACTTTGCTCCCACATATGCTACTTCCTTGCCAAGTAATATGTTATACTCAATGTGATACTAACATTTTATTTTTTCATTTTCTCAAAAAAAAAGCATTTTTTTTCATTAATTATGTATTTGGTTATCCTTCTTCCTTCACATTCCTCATTCCTCCATTTATTCGGCGCAAAATTGGAATAAAAATTTATGCTCATAAATCAGAATCAGAAAATATTTCTGCTATGTCCTATATATGTACAATAAACCAGGGGCGGACCCAGAAAATTCTTGAGAGGGGGGGGGGGGGGGGCAAGGTATATTGAATATGATTATGAGGATTCTACCTTGTAATAGGAACAAAAGTCTAATTTTCGTTAACTTAGTAAATATTGACTTAATAGACATTTTGATCCTTGAATTGGTTAAAATTTGACAAATTAATCATTGAATTTTCAAAATTATCAATTGCGCGCTTGAACTTGTAAAAGATGGATAGATTTGCCCTTTTAAATGGAAAATAGTTAAATTCCTTTAACAATTAAATGAAAGTTAGTCTTTTTTGAATGAAAATTAGTATGGCTCCTATAAATTTATGTCCAATTGTTAACGAATTTTAACTAATTTCCATCCAAAATGACTAATTTTTCACTTTTTTTTGGCAAGTTTTGGAATGTAATTGGCAATGAAGGTTAAACTGTCTCTTTCTTACAAATTGAAGGGTCAAAATATCTATTAAGCCATTAAATATTAGATTTGGATCTTAAAAATTATTTTTTGTTTTACCTATTCAAATTTAAATTGAGTTAAAATAAATTTTCTATTCTAGCCTATAAAATTACACAAATACATGGGCCATAGCTTTTTTTTGGACACATACACGGCCATAACCGTAACTCAAATGATAAAATTTAGGGGGACGATTAATTTTAAGGGGGGGCTAGATGGCAAAAAGAAAATTTATGGGGGGGGGCTACATTATAATAATCCCCACCCCTATTTGGGGTTTACATGATTTTTGGGGGGCGATGGCCCCTGCCTGCCCCCCATATATCCGCCACTGCGTTAAACTAAGTCCGTACGTACAAACATAATCACTATACATTACAATCTATATATATTGTCATAATTATATGGAATCAAATATTGGTAAAAAGCACCAAAAAAAAAAAACGGTTGGATCAAGTAGTCAGCGGCTTGTTCTAGTTAAGCAGGTCTCAGGTTCGACACCTTGCGTACGCATTGGTAGACTTACCCACCAAACACAGGTACACGACCCGGATCGAATCTGGATTAGTTATAGCAAAGCACTAGATACCGCGTGAGAAACCAAAAAAAATTATTGGTAAAAAATAATATAGAATCAAATATAATTTATTTGATCCCTCAACAAAATAAAATTTATTTGCTTTCATCATATCTAAAATATTAAAAATTTTATGAATTTTTTTAGAGGCTGTAATATTCAGATCTGATTAGAATCATTAGACAATCTCATTTACACCCAAACATCCATATAATAAATGATCAAACAACAAACTACCATGATAATAATTAATAAATACGATAAGGAACAACTAAACAAATATAAAGTTGGACGAAGCTAGAAAACTATAGGGTTTTTTCTCTAGCCGCCTCTCCTCTCTCCCTTTCTCCCTCTCCTCAGTTTTTTAGTTCTCGTTACTGTCTCGATTACTCCTCCTCTTCCTTGGTTATCAGGGGGAGGAGGAGGATTTGGATCTTGTTAATTTCTTTGTTTTAGAATAAAGGATTCAGATCTTCAGACCTGTTTAGTGTTTTTTTACTTGTTTTAAGTCAGTTAGTTTTTTTAGTCAGTTTCGAGTCTAATCTCAGTTCTTTTCGAATCTGAGTTTCGAGTCTGAATTTTATGATAGTTTTAAGAATGATCAACCTTTTATTTATTCAGATTTATGGTAAAACTATGGCTAAATGTGCAATTTAGGTATTAACGTTTGCTGCGAATAACAATTCAGGTAATGCCGTTAGCCTTTGTGTCAATTTAGGTGCTAATGTTATCGTCTTGTGTCAAAATAGGTTAAAATCAGACGGAACCGTTTGTTTATCTTACACGCGCTAATAAGTCGCGTAAAACAGTCCACGTGGAATTTATTTAGCCACATGGCAATGAAAAAAAAACTGAATTTTTTTATTTGAAAACAATAATTTTATATGGAAAAAAAGTCTAAACCCCAATTAATTCTAACCCTAATCCCCCAAATCCCTAAATCCTCTGCTTTCGTTCAATCTTCCAAATCATGTCTTCTTCTTTCTTGCTCTGGTCTTCCTTCTCCTTGTAATTTCCTTTCCTTTTGTTCTCTTTCCCTGTCCTTCCCTTGGTCGGCTTTCCAAAATCAACTCCTCATCAAATGCTTCATAACCTCCATCCCCATTCTTAATCAGCCCACCAATCATAAAATTCCAACAACCCGCATAACATAGAAGTCCATGAAACCACATTCCTTTCAGACTTAAGCCAAAGCACTTTGGCTTCATTAAGGAAACCATTTTTCAAGAACTTTGATAGAAGAGAAGTTAAGTGGATAACGCGGGCCTGGTTGCTTCTTTCAGACGATTTGTCGAGCAGGTAACGAGATTGGACAATAAATAGACGAGTTGGGAGTCAATGGAATTGAGTTTTGGGTAATGGGTATTTGGGAGACAAATCTGCAATGGCAAGATTGAGGCTGTCTATGGCGAGTGCAGGGGATGCAAAAGCCGCAAGTGTTGTTGGAATGGTGCTTGAATGGTGCCTATAGAGAGGTTGGGGTTCCGTCTCCTTGGCACTCATCCATGGATAGAGTCTTTCTTGATTAGTTTTGATGTTAATCAATGTCTTGATATTTAATTTTCAACAATGGTGTTCTAAAACTATCTGCAGGCTCTCTTTGAATTCAAAGGTTTAGTGAAATTGTATAGATATGTGTAAGACTGTAAGCTATGTTGTATAGGGATGCATATCAACTGTTGGATACAAAGCCAATGTGAGATTTTTTTTTTTCTGGATTTAGAGTGTTGTGTCTCAAATTTCCTCTTTGACCATAATGGTTTCTTCCCTGCTTGCTTTTCCTTATTAAAGATTACAAATTGTATTCTGGTAATTGCAAATGATTACAATTTTTTTTTTTTAAAAAGATTACAAATCACCGAATTCTTGTCTCCTGCTTTTCAGTTTGGAGGAGGAATAATTTTTTTTTTCACAAGGAGCAAATTAAGAAGAAGAAAAGAACACTAATTCTAATTTTTGTCTCCTGTTTTGTTTTAGGAAGAGAAATAATTAATTTTGAAATTAAATTCTTTTTTTAAAGTTTTTATATAATTTTGATAAATTAGAAAATTCCACATCAACAAGGTCCCAACTCTTGAATTCGACCTTGCAGATCTGGAGGGTGAAGCTTGTGAACTTGAAGAAGACATTCTGGTGCTAACCTGGAGAAGAAGAAGAAGAGGAATAAGAAGAAGAAGAAAGAAGAAAAAGAAACCCTAATTCGGTTGGGAGAGAGAAGAGAGGCCGAAAATATATAGGTTAAAATTTTATTTTTTTAATTAATTAAATTTTTTAATAAAAAAATACTGAAATTCCACGTTGGCAGCTGAGTCAACGTGGTCAGAGCGTGTCTCCTTCACGCACTGTTGATGTGGGCAATTTTGACATGTTTTAACCCAACACGATAACGTTAGCACCTAAATTGACACAAAAGCTAACGACAGTACCTGAATTGTTATTCGCCGCAAACGTTAATACCTAAATTGCACATTTAGCCGTAAAACTATGGTAATCTCTTTCTTTTGGGCGCCAAGGAAGAGATCTGTCTATCGAATCAATCACTTGATAATTATTGATTAAAGCTTTTTGTTTCGAAGAACAAGCGACAACGAGGAGGTAATGGACGTGATAGCGAGACATCAACATGATTCACGACAGGCGTTTTGGATTTTCAAGGAAGATCCAGTTCTTCAGGTGCAAAAGTTAATCGATTGCAGAGTTTTACTGAGATTTAACTTCCTACAATTGTAGATGCATCATTCATGAAGATTGAAGAACAAATGATATATACAATAAATCAATCAATCAAATCAACAAAAAAACTTGGTTTGGCATGAATTCTCCGCTTTTTCCGGATCTACAAGGAGAGGAGATCAAACGGAACTCTAAGAAGTACAAACGGACTCAACCGTCGCCGTCGACGGATCAAGGGGATTCTGGCTATGGTCTTGGTGACGCAGCAGCCCTACCTGAGTATCGGTCTTTTACGGAAACGGTGAAGGGAGCCAAAAAGAGTACGAGTGGATGGCAGGATTGGGCGAATGAGGGATCTGGTGATGTTCTTTCCTATGGTGATGTAGATTGTGAGGAGGATGATCACATGGGGAGTGATGATGTTGGAATCAGTTTCACAAAGGAGGAAAAAGAAGCCATGAGACGTCCATGGAGGAATGCTTTGATTGTTAAATTACTAGGCAAAGTTATGAGATATAGCTTGCTAGCAATAAAGGTCCAACAACTATGGAAGCTACAGGGTGAATACCGGATCACTGATTTAGAACATGATTATTTCATAGTTCGTTTTGAGAAGAAGTGTGATTATACGTGTGTGTTGGAGGGAGGCCCGTGGATTATTGTCAGGCATTATCTTACAGTCAGGCAATGGAAGCCTAGATTCATGCCGAGTTCTGACAAAATTGATAAGATTGTAGCTTGGGTTCGGTTCCCGAAAATCCCAATGGAATATTTCAATTTCATTGCCCTGAAAAAGATGGGAGAACGTTTGGGAAGAGTCATCAAGATTGATTCGGTAACTTCAGAAGGTTCACGAGGACGTTTTGCTCGGGTTTGTGTGGAATTAGATCTCATTAAACCATTGATTCCTAAAGTAGTGGTTGAAGGTGAAGCTGTTAAGGTGGAATATGAGGGTCTTTCCTTGATTTGTTTTGAATGTGGAATTTTTGGTCATAAGAAGGATGATTGTCCCTTGCGTCAAGCTTCGGGAGATAGTGTTGCTACACCGGAGACAGTCCCGGAAACGCCTGTGGAAAAGGAAGCAAATGATTTGGGACCGTGGATGCTGGTCCAACGTCGTCGGCGTTTCCTTGCGCCACCGCGTAATTGGAATAAAGAGGAAGGAGGGGGGAAAGGAAAGGAGCGGGGGCATAGGCAAAATTCTAGCAATAATGACCCGGTTGAGAGGAAATCGGGATCATCTAAGCAAGTTTGGAAAGAGACAGAGCGGAGTAAATCTCGCCCAAAAGAGATGCTTGCTTCCTCTTCCATGTCAACTGTCAAGGATGGTTTAAATGGAGAGAAAAAACAGGCGGGAAATGCGGTTTCCACTTTGGGTGATTTTGTTCAAGGTGGGCAAGCTTCAGATTTTACTTTCCAGACTGTTGGGTTAAAAAATGGGCCTTATGGTGGGCTGAATGTCAAAAAAGGTAGAATTAAGGGAAATAAGGAGGTGACCCAATCTCATAGCCCATCACACATCGTTAATGGAAATCAACAGAAGGGTAGATTGGTGATGGTCAATGAGCCGTTGGCTGAACATCTTGCCAAGCCACAGACTGATATCACAGCGCCTGTTGCGGTGGTAGATTTGGCGGAAAATGAAACTACTGGTCAGCCCAGTCAGGAACCAAGGCGGAAGTACTCAGATGAAATTATAGATTCTCCCATGGGGGTGGAAGATAGCATTGATCCGCGTGTGGTGAGTAAATATGATGGAGATGATTGCTCCATGCGTATGGATGATGGCGGTGCTCATCATACAACCTCAAACATACCTTTATGAAGATCATAGTCTGGAATAGTAGAGGTTTGGGGTATACTAATTTTAGAAGAACGGTCAAAGAATTGATCAAGGATTATAAACCAGACGTTTTGTGTTTGGTGGAAACTAAAGCGGAGACGGCTTCGGTTGAAAAGGTAGGTCGTTTTCTTAAGTTCTCTGGAAGGTTTATTGTGCCAACAGATGGTTTAATGGGAGGAATAGCATTATTTTGGAAGGCTGAACGAATTAATCTTGATGTCCTTTCTTCTACGGAGCAATGCATACATACAACGATTGAGGTTAATTCTGTTAAGCAATTGTTTTCTTTTGTTTATGTGAGACCGAATGGAACATGGAAGGATCGCTTTTGGGGGGAGCTTCGCAATTTCTCCTCTTTAGTGAGTTCTCCATGGGCTGCCTTGGGTGATTTTAATGATTTGGTTGCAACAAGTGAGAAGTAGGGTGGTGGTTCTTGCAATCAAGATCTTTTTCGACGGATTGTGAAGTTCCGAGAGAGGTGGGATACTTGTAATTTACTGGACTTGGACACCTCGGGTTGTCAATTTTCCTGGGTTAGGAAAATAGGTATACGGGTTGTTTTGCAGGAAAAATTAGATAGAGTTCTATGGAATGTTTTGGCGCTGCAGGCTTTTCCGCATGCTAAGGCCATTATTCTTCCCAGGCTTTGTTCTGATCATCACCCGATTATGTTTGATACAGCTGGTATTCTTTTGGGTTTGAAGGAGAATAGGCCGTTTAGATTCGAAGCAGCATGGTTGTCCCATCCAGATTTCAAGCGCATGTTTGTGTCTGCTTGGAGTAAAGGTGAGGGCAATTTGTCTACTGCTATTGATCAGGTTGGTAAGGAGGTGAGGGTGTGGAAGAATGAGGTTTTTGGTGATATTCATAAACGGAAACGGATCCTTGTCGCCCGCATTCGTGGAATCCAACAGAGTCCTGACTATGGTCGATTTTCTTTTTTACAAGAATTAGAGTCTTGTTTGCAGCAAGAATACCATGATGTTCTGCGACAGGAGGAGATTATGTGGTTACAAAAGTCGAGACTTGATTGGGTGCAATCAGGAGAACGGAATACAAAGTTCTTCCATTTATCGACTTTGGTACGACGACAACGGAATCATATTGCTAGTTTGAAGGTGGATGGCTGTTGGATAACAGATCAAGGGGAATTGGGTCGAAAGGTGGTGGATTTTTATAAGTGTCTGTTTGCGAGCCAACATTGTCGAAATTTTGACGCAGCTTATGATACTTATAGTGTCAAATTAACGGAGGAGGAACAGGTGCAATTGATGAGCAGTGTTGAAATGGAGGAAGTGAAAGCTGCCACCTTCTCCATGAAAGGGTTAAAGGCACCAGGAGTGGATGGCATTCAGCCTGTGTTCTATCAGCGCAACTGGGAGGTAGTCAAGGACACGTTACTTGACTTTGTAAAATTTGCTTTGTAAGATAGAAAGGTGGATTCGGAACTTGTTAAGGCTTTAATTCCGAAAATTCCGCGGCCTGTCTCTGTTAAGGATTTTCGTCCCATTACCCTTTTGAATACTTCTTATAAAATTCTTTCGAAGGTGATTGTTAATCGATTAAGGCCTATTTTACAGAGAATTATAGAGCTTTATCAGAGTAGCTTCTTACCTGGACGTGGCACTTCTGACAATATTCTCATTACTCAGGAGGTGGTTCATTCTCTTATGGGGAAGAAGAGTCGGAAAGGTGGTATGATATGCAAAATTGATCTTCATAAAGCTTATGATAGTATTTCTTGGCGTTACTTGAAAGATGTTTTGGCTTTCTTCCATGTCCCAAGGGAGTTGATTGAGCTTATTATGTTTTGTGTTATGAGTATTGAGATTGCAGTGCTTTGGAATGGAGAAAATCTACCAGCTTTTCGACCTGAGCGAGGACTCCGACAGGGTGATCCTCTTTCTCCATATCTTTTTATTCTCATGATGGAGAGACTGTCACATATGATCCTTGAGAATGTAGAATTGAAACTATGGAAACCTGTTAAGGTTTCACAAGCTGGACCTGCTGTTTCCCACTTATTCTTTGCAGATGATTTGATGTTGTTTAATGTGGCAGAAGAAAGTCAAGTGTCTGTGGTTAGAGATGTTCTTTCAGATTTCTCAGTTGCTTCTGGTCTTCATGTTAATCTTGAGAAATCGAAATTATGGGTCTCTCCAAATGTACCACGTGTTAACGCACAATGTTTGAGTCGTTTATGTGAATTCCATTGACATCGGATTTGGGAGTGTACTTGGGAGTGCCGATTATTCATGGTCGGGTGACAAAGAACACTTATAAGCATGTGGTTGATCGGGTTTTAAATAAATTGGCCAGTTGGAAAGGTAAAGTCTTGAGTTATGCTGGGAGGAAAACGTTAATTCAGTCTACCCTTAATTCTATTCCGATTTATACAATGCAGTCAGCTTTATTGCCGGTGTCGGTTTGTAATCGTTTGGATCAGTGTAATCGGAATTTTTTGTGGAGTGGTGAAGCTGATAACTCGCATGGACACTTAGTCTCTTGGGATCATCTTTGTCGTCCTAAAGGGAATGGGGGTCTTGGTTTGAGGAAAGCTAGAGTGTCGAATATAGCTTTGTTGGCAAAGACAAGTTGGAAGCTGCAAAGCCGGGAGCATAGCTTGTGTACCGAAGATTTTCATAAGAAATATTTGAAGGGGAAGTCATTTGTGGATGCCACTTCTTCTAGTAGATGTTCTTCTACATGGAGAGGACTATTACAAACCCGAGAATGCATAAGGCGTGGCACTAGATGGCGGCTCGGTGATGGTACTAGAACTAATTTTTGGATGGATTGGTGGGTGTCTCATAGGCCTTTAATTGAGATGGTTCAAGGTGATATGTCTGGGGTGGATAGGGAGGCAACTGTTGCCTCTTTTCTTGATCAAAATGGAAACTGGAGATTAGATTCACTTGCTGCATTTATCCCACCTACGGTTATAGAGGATATTCGTGCTACCCCTTTGTTTGTCTCGGTTATGGAGGGCGATCGATGTGTATGGGGATGGAATAATCATGGAAAATTTTCTTCGAAGAGTGCATATGCTGCTTTGATGAACCATGATGGTTTTGATGAATGGAAGGGTAAATGTGTATGGATATGGAGATTACCAATTCCGGAGCGAGTTCGATTTTTTTGTTGGTTGCTATTTCTAAATAGTTTAAACACTTTGGAAAGACTTTCTTCCAAAGGCCTTACCATTGATCCCATGTGTCGACTATGTGCTGGTGGAATTGAGTCAGCTGAACATATATTTCGCTCATGTCCATTCACAAAGGGTATATGGGAATGTGTTAGTCGACGTTATGGTATTGTTCTTGATGACTCTCATTTGTTTGGAGATTGGTTGTTGTCAAATTGTTCCAAGCAAGTCAAGGTACGTGATGGGTTTTATTGGCGTTCCTTTTTTCCTCTTTGCTTTGGGGTTTGTGGAAAGCTAGAAATGAACTTGTTTTTAATGATAAAGTGCCAGTAGCGGAACAAATTATTTTCTATGCAGTGAAGTTAACTAAGGAGGCTGGCCAAGTGTTTTTTCCTGCTAAGGAAATGGTTGGTGCTTCGGGACAGTTAGTAAAATGGGTTCATCCACGTGATGGCTGTTTTTTGTTAAATTCGGATGACTATCGTCGACATTCGGATAATCATGCTTCAGCAGGAGGTCTTATTTGTGATGCCTCTGGCAATTGGATAACAGGGTTTATGGTGAATATTGGTGTTACAAGCAGTTTGGAAGCAGAATTATGGGGTGTGAGGCAAGGCTTATTGCTTGCCAAGGAGCAGGGTTATGCCCCCTTGATTGTGGAATTGGATGCTGCCGTAGTGGTTAATTTTTTAAACAATTCTATGATAGATACACATCCTTGCTATACCCTGGTGCGGGATTGTTTGGAACTTATTAAGGGTGAGTGGATAGTAGAAGTTCGTCATATTCTTCGTGAGGGCAATAGATGTGCAGATCGTTTGGCATTGTTGGCTCATGAGGCAGATTATGGAGTTACGGTGTGGAATGAGACTCCTGAACAGATATTACCTTTATTAGATGAAGACCGGCTTGGGGTTGGCATCCTAAGACCGTAGTTCTGCGCCATCTCCTTCATCTTCTTGTACTTTTATAGCAAAAAAAAAAAAATGTAATGAGTGATGATATTCCTAAAATTATTGTAAATTTTTTTTGAGTTAAAAATTATTGTAAAATTAGTTATGTTGTACTTTCATTTTATATGAATGAAAATTATCTATTTTTACTTAAAAAAAAAAGTTGGACGAAGCTCACATACCTTGGATAAATTATTAGATGAGATAGTCCTACCATGTCAACTATGTGATTAATCACTAAAATTGCAGCACATCAATCAACTCTTAAAATTTAATTAGAATTTTAATCCAATGTTTAGCCTCCTTTCAAAATAAACAATGTGTGGGTAAGTCCCAAAATTAAGATATCATTAGAACATATAGTTTTAAAAAATCTTTGAATTGTCATCATATTAATGATTGGTCTCATAACTGATATGGTGGATCAGCCCCAACTAATAATTTTTCCATAGGACACAAACTAGTTCAAATATAGATATAAGTGCAATTACTTCAATATTTATATACTAATAATATATTCAACCATGTCTTCTTTCCTAATATGGGGTACTAAACTTCAAATGTTTAGAGTTTGGACCCGCAATAAGATCAGTACAAACAAATTGTCTAATTCCCATACATTACAAAATGATGCATGAGGGCACAACGGTTAACCAGATATATTGTGCATATATCACAGGGATATCTAGTTCACGGTCATGGTCAATTGATCATCACTTGTTTCTTCAATTTGAGGTAACTCTAATAAGCTCATCTAACTTCTGATTGCTTTAAAAAGCTAATCTAACTTCAATTCCGAGGCAACTCTAATAAGATCATCTACCTTCAGTTCCATATCCTCTCGAATCTCTTCAAACATGGGTTTCAGGTAATAAAAATGTCCCCTTGCGAACTCCAACTGCTCATGAAGTGTAGCAGCTATGTATTTGGATTCATCAATCTCAGAGTGGCTGCCTTTACCATGTGTAGAAGCCCTTCCTATGCCCTTAAAAACACCCTGCAACACATCGGCAAAGAATTATTAGTAATCAGCTTAACAGCCTTCCAAATACAACAGAAATGAAGTGGTCAATTTAATACCAGAATGTCAAGTTCCTCAATCAACTTTTGTTTTGTATATATGAGTTCCATTATCTCCTCGATTTTGACTCCATCAACACTACCCCTTATTAGACTTAGAAATTTCACTCAACGCTCTATCTTTGTTCTTCAGTCTTTTGATGCCTTTTGTTTCTGCTTCAGTGAATTCAATTATCTCCTTCATAAATTAGGCAGTAGCCTCTAATATGTCTGCATCCATCACAGAACCTGAATTAGAAATTGCAGTTGATTGTGTGATGAAAAAAAAAAGAAAAAGTTAAAGAGAGGCATTGTATTTTTTTTAAGATTAATCCAAAGTTAAGACCTGAATTTGTGGCTGATAGGTAAGTGTAGCCTCACCAAGACTGGTATCCAAACGTGATTCTGTAGGCAGTTGACCATTTTCCTTGCCTAAAAAAGGATTGAGGGAGGCAGATGAAGAGATCCCAAAGTAAAACGGCATCGTTTGAATGCTCTGGCTTATTTTTAAGAAAATATTGAAATTTACTTGGCAGTGATAGGCCACTGGATCGTATCTTAGAAGCACCATATAAACTGACCCACACGATTGCACTAATGAAATTTCTATTTGAAATTGTTGACGTACAAAAATAGAACAAAAACTGAGTAATTTCAAATATATGTAAGCTTGATCACTTCAATATTTACATACTAATTTAGTCAACCATGTCTTCTTTTTGTGTTTTAGGTACTAAACTTCAACCATGTTTAGAGTTTAGACCCACAATACAAACTAATTCCCATACATTAATATCAAAATGATGCATAACCAGAAATATTGCTCATACTTCACGTATATATATATCAAGTTCATGGACCAAGGTCATGGGTTATGGGTTCATGGGTTACTCATCTATCGTTAATTCTATATCCTTCTGAATCTCTTCAAACTTGGGTTTCATGTAATAAAAATATTTCTTTGCAGACTCCAACTGCTCCTGAAGTAAATCAAAAGTGCCTTTCACATGTGTAGAAGAAGAAGCCCTCACTAAGCCCTTAATAAACCTCTGCAGGAAATCGACAAAGAATTAGTAGTAATAATCAATTTAAGAGCTTTCCAAATACAACAGAAATGAAGTGATAAGTTTTGTCACCAATTATATACCAGTATGACATTGCCAAGTTTCCTTTCACATCCTATTTTGACCACAACATCAATTAAAGTGTCAAAAACTTTGTCATCCAGTTCGTTATTCAACTTTATTTTGGCATATATGAGCTCTTCTAACTCCTTCCGAAGTTTGACTACACCCATATCACCACTACACCTAATTTTATCCAACCTTCTAGCATTGTTCATCAGTCTTATATAGGCTTTTTGCAAACGTTTATTGTCTGCTTCCTGGGCTTCCCTTATCTCCTTCATGAATTTGGCAATTTCATCCAATAATAAATCAGCATCAACCACAGAACCTGAATTTAAAAATGCAGTTCATTAATAACTCTTCTCTTTTTTCTTTTCTAAAGAAGTCAGATATAGGCATTGTTAGTATTTTGACTCAATTCCTAATTAGATTTGATTTAGGATTTTTCTATAAATTTTTTGATTGGTGGACAAGAATCCTAATAGGAAAGGGATTCTTTGAGTCCAAGTTTGTGTTAATATAATTAAGCAGTTTCTGTTTAGTTTTTTGTGTGAGAGAGATTTTGTGAGAGAAAGAAAAAGCTGAGATAGCTTTAGGTTGTTGTGAGAGAATCACTCATGTTGGGTTGATTAGATTGAGAGTTTGCGAGAGAGAGATTATTATGATTAGTGATTGTATTTGATTGATTTGATAGTGCAGATTTGTGGCATAGGTCCACAAGAAAATTTTGTTTTGTTGTTTCCGCTTTAATTATTTGTTTGATTAATTCCTGGGATATACGGAGGTTTCAACAGCCATTTCATTAATGCAGTTCAGAACCTGATTCTTTTGGTTGACCATCGACTTACTTCTGTAGGCACTTGACCATGTAATTCCAATTCCTCTCGAAGCTCTTCCAACTTCAATCGCAAATCATTTCGATTCTCTTCAATCTTCGGTTTCAAGTATGAAAAATGTCTCCTTGCAAACTCTAACTGCTCATGGAGTGAAGCAATGTCAATAATCTCACCGAGGCTGCTTTTCCTTACTAAGCCCTTTAAATAACCATGCAGCACATTGAAAAAAGAAAAATTAGTAGTAATCGGTTTTAGAGCTTCCAAATAGTACATCAATTATGAAGCGGTCAATTTTTTAAGTTTAGAATTATAAAGTATAAAAATAAAGATAAAGATAGAGACAAAGATAATAGTATTTTAATTTGGGTCTCCTTCTGTTAGCCAAACCTTTTCAATTTTTTTTTTATAAAACAAACCCTTTCAATTTTAATTAATATAAGTAGTAACAAAAAAAAGGCAATACTTTCATTTTTTGGCCGTCAATAGCAACCAAACATATTATTAAATAAAAAATATTTTACCAACTCTATGGCGCGTAAACCAACCAACCTTGTACTAGAAACAAGTTTCGATATTTGCATTGGTGCAGCTCTAGGATTACGTTACCTCCACACGGTTATAGCACAAGGATTTATCCATCGTGATGTAAAGACTACAAATATTCTTATTCTTGATGATTCCTTGTGTTATACCTGTATGGAGGTAATGTAATCCTAGAGCTGTTGATGAGAATTTTTTTAGCAAAAATAGAAGATTTTCTAAGCTACCCTTCACAGATGTGCTAACATGGCCTTCTCCACTACGATGCTAACATGGCCTTGCTCCATGGCTGCAGATTTCGAATGGACATATTAGCACGGCCGTTAAGGGTTGCTTCGGATATCTTGATCTGACTAATTCAGGAGGCAATAGCTTGAGAAATCGGATGTATACTCATTTGGGTCACTACAGAAAAACAGTAAAATAGCGGCGTTTTTTTTACATATAGCGGCGTCTGATAAGGCGCTGCCAGAGGCGCCGTTATAAAAAATGCTGTTATTTTGCGGCGTCTTATGTAAAAACGCCGCTATCCTTATAACGGCGTCTAGACGCCGTTATATAGAGGCGTCTAGACGCCGTCATGCAATTTTTCCGAAAGCACAATTTTTTTTTAAATTACATATAGCGGCGTCTAGACGCTGCTATTTAAAGGCGTCTAGACGCCGCTATTTTGAGAGAAAATCTCAAATTAAATATTTAAGGGATTTTTTTAAAAAAAAATCTGAAACTAAATATAGCGGCGTTTAGACGCCGCTATTTTAAGGGTTTTTTAAATATAGCGCCGTTTAGATGCCGCTATTTTAAGGGTTTTTTAAATATAGCGGCGTTTCAATACACAAATGCCGCTATTTCAAAATAAATCTTTAAAAAAAATTATCTGCTCATGATATAAAAAAATTTAATTTATTACTTTAATAGTATTTTACATCCGCCTACCAATTGTATGATCCATTCAATTATGACTAAAAAGGACAAAAAAATATATAAACTTAGATGAAACTTCCAGTCTTCTTTCCTATCAAATTGAGATAGAACTTGCTTCATGAAAAGACTTGCTTCAAAGCATTAGCTTCATCAACTGAGCCAGTATTAGAAGTATCTGAAGTAGGCATTTTGTACCTCTCAATTGTTGCTTTAACACTGCAAATTAAATACATTGTTAATTACTACTACATTTAAGTAACAACACATATAAACATATTAAGAGATTGGAGATGTCGATGTCCAGCATTCAATTTATCATAGTTAAAACAATCTATTGACGCTGACATAGCTAGCAAGCCAGGGCAGATCTTTTGAAGGCTTTAATGGAGAAATATTCAAACTGAATATAGATAATACTACACGAAGGCACTAAATAAAACCACCTAAAGTATATCAGTTACAAACTGGCATTAAGGGTGTAGATGGCATTAAAAGTAGTAATTAGAACATCAAATACCCAAAGAAATGCTTCCTGATAGGATCATGTTGAAATTTGGGGATGAGAAAGGCATCAATAACACGGATAGAAGAACCCGAAAGAGAGGTAGAAGAAGAAAGGCATCAAATACCTTTGTTGTGTAAGATCCATCTAGTTTCACTGCTGAACCAGCAGCTGCCACAGCCTCTTTATTGACCCCTTTGATCTGTAGGTAAGGGGCATCTCGTAGACGATCAACCTCAATAAGAATCTGAAGAAAAACATCAAACACCATCTTTAATAGCCAACCACAATATAGACAATGCAACAATTCCAAAACTTAAATGCACTCATATTAAAACTTAATGCAGGGAGAAAGACGAGTGCACATGCTGGAGGAATATTCAAGTCCAGACATGTGAACACCCCACGCAAATTGAAGTAGAGTGACAAAGTTCAGGACTGACCCAGAGTGCAATGAGAATTTTGGCATTGGTCCCAAAGTAAAATGAGGTCAGAACATTATAAAACCTGAAGCCTACGCTTTCAATCAAAAATGAACTGATTCTGAAACCCATCAATGTCAATGAAACAAATATTACAAAACCAAACTAATGTTACCTTGCCATCTTGGTAGATAACTGCAGATGCTTCAATATAGGCTACAACTCCAATCAGTTGAACATGAACTTATCAGTGAGTAAAAATGAATGCAAAAACCTGAAGTAGCACACAATGGCCAATATTCTACATTGCCAAACATGTAAGCTCTCAAAAATCAAGATTGACGTTGTATCAAAACAACTGACATGTGTCTGAGCCACATCACCAACAATGCAGGGTCAATGCAAAAGGTCCCTCAAGCTACACATTTTCAGCACTTTTCAGAAGAGACTGCTCATGAACATGTTTAAACCATGGTTTTGAGTTTTACAGTACTCAAGAGGATTATTTGAATTTAATACCAACCTTTATGTACTGCATTTATTAATAACAATTCTTAACAGGAAAAGATTTTTCCAAAATAACCTCAAGCCCCTCTTCCTTTTAATACCATCCTTTCTCGGGAAAAGATGGAAGGGATGGAAGGGAACAAAAAGGAAATAAAGGGAATAAAATTGTGAGGCTTTTGTATTCATCCTGGGAATGGCTACTCAAAAGTCAAAACTCAAACTTGTTAAGCTTTAACATTGTACAAGAGATCAATGACTAACTATTATTTTCCATTCAACATCTACTACAAAATGAAATTTTAGAATAACAAAGTTCTTATGAACATCAACATTAAACATGTAACTTACCCTAAAACAAAAATTGAACTCTCTGGAGAAAGAACAGGATCAAAGTCATTTCTAATTTTGAGCTGAAACAATAAAAGAGAGCATTGCAAAACAAAGTTAGTCTGGGTAATCACAGTTACTGCTGAATACCGGTCAGAATAACTTATTAAATACATTGCATGCATACATGTACATACGACATATTCGGTTCTGCCAAGGTTTAAACAAACAGTCATGGTAAAATACTTAATTCAACATGTGAGCCTACACAAAATCCAAACAGAGTTTTCTGATGCTTCAAAGTACATCTTTGAACTAAAAGTTTGAGATATTCGAAGACTACTGACATGTGCGTGGACAAGATGCGGTTCAATATGCTGCTGGAATATTGGAAACACTGTCATCATGATCTCATTTTGGGATATGAAACACCCCACTCTACTTTTATCTCTTTGAACTCGAGAAATCAGGTGTGAATGAACACCTCCAACCTAGTTTTGCAGAAAAGAACCACCTTAATAGCCTATTTATTCTCAAAGAGAGCAAGAAATACATATTAATATATGAGATAAATCGAACCCTAAAGATAGATTAGAGAAGCAACTTACAACAGCAATCCACAAATCAAGTGATTTTCGAATTTCTGGATGCAAAGAATAAACGCCCTAAAAAATGATCTAGAAAGCAGAAACAAATTAACTTCTTAATGTAACAAGTATTTGATCCAATAAAAATAGCACAACTTAGTAGCATTTGAATTGCAGAAATATCAGGTGATATTTATAAGTGAAAAATGATCCTTCTTAAAAACAACTGTCAGGATAGTTGAACCCGAAAGAGAGGTAGAAGAAGAAGGGCATTCCTCGTCGGCAAAACCCAGAATCAAACAAAACCCAAAAATTGTCTGCAGATTGAAGAAAATAACAGGGAAAGGTTAACAAAAAAGACAACCCAGATAAGCAACTTAGCGAGAATTTTTTAAAGCAAATCAACAACAAGAGATTTATGAACAAAACCCAGTAAATAAAACCCAGAATTTTCCCTAATATCGCAACAAACCCTAGAACATAAAATTTCAAAATTGCCGATATCGAGCGAGGAAGATCTGAGATGCTATCTCCGCCTAAAATTGTCTCGTTTCCTCTTACTATTCAACACCGACCATAAAAAGCGGATCTTTTCATGATTAAATAAAAGCTTAGATGGGGATTTTTCTAAAACCGTATTCAGCGATAGGGGAAAGAGCAAGGGAAGGAAGAATGGGAAGGAATAACAGAAGAAAGGTCAGAAAAAAGGAAACTGATTAATTTCAGAAGCTTCTTAATCTCTAGGGTTTAGGAATCGAAGAGAAGGGAAGCGAAGAGAAGGAAAGGAGAAGGAGAAAGGAAAGGAAGACTTGTAGAAAATTTTCGACTGAAAGGACTAAAAAAGAGACTAGGCAAAATTTTATCTATATGCTAGCTTTAATAAACACACAACGACATCGTTTTGTAATTCTAATTATCCAATAGCGGCGTTTCGAATCCAAAACGCCACTAAATAAGGGCGTCTATAACAACAAACGCCGCTATTGTAAATATATCTCTCAAAATGTTAACTAAACTTTGAAAGGCCATAACTTTTCGCTCGGTGCCCCGATTGGGGTGATTTTTTTTTTAAACCACCTAACTTTTCGAGACGAACGCAATGGCAGGGAGCCGAAGGCGCCCTGGCCCAAGTTTTCGTCAAAAAAAGGCCGTTTTCATACTTAATTTCTGATTTTTTTCCTTTATTAAGGAGATTTGGAATTTTCGATTCACTAGTTACCCTTACTAGCATATGTATTAATCAATTTTCATTCTTTAAATACATTGTTATTTCAATGTAGACTATCATGATAGGAGACGCTTAGTGAAAAACTATCATGTTAGTCTCTGGCCTTAAGCTATAATAAAAATATCTTAACATTTGTTATCACAAGATTAACGTTAGAAGGTTTGGTGGAACTAGATAAGTTAGATATGGTTTTCACGAGTTCGAGTGCTACCATTACCATTTCTGTGTTTTTTTTTATTTTTTTAAACGTCATAAATAAATATAAATTTTGTATTTTATCCTATAATAAGAAAATAATAATAGGATAATGTATTTATAATTATCCTAAATTATTAATAGTCTTTATTTTGACGAAATTTATATTTTTTGGTAAAGATTATATATAGCGGCGTTTTGGATCACAGACGCCACCATTTAGCGGCGTATGGGACATAAGACGCCACTATTTAGCGGCGTCTAGGTAGACGCCGCTATTTGTTAGGCTTCATTTTTACTCAGTTTGTATTTCTCCGAAAAAATTAAGTTTGCATTTCTCCGAAAAAATTAAGTATGGCGGCGTCTGGGACATAAGACGCCACTATTTAGCGGTGTCTAGGGCCTAGACGCCGCTATTTGTTAGGCTTCATTTTTACTCAATTTGCATTTCTCCGAAAAAATTAAGTATGGTGGCGTCTGGGACATAAGACGCCGCTATTGTTAGGGTTTACTTTTTACTCAATTTGTATTTCTCCGAAAAAATTAAGTATGGCGGCGTCTGGGGGCGTAGGCGCTGCAATTTGTTAGGCTTCATTTTTACAAATTAAGTATGGCGGCGGCTGGTATCTCAGACGCCACTATTTAGCGGCGTTTATGTTCAAGACGCCGCTATATTCAATTTTAGAGAATAAAATGGCGGCGTTTGACTAGACGCCACTAAATAAACGCCGTTATCTTAGCGTTTTTTTGTAGTGGGTAGTCCTTTCCAAGCTGGTTTTATGTGCAAGGGCAGTGATTTGCCCAAATTTGCCAAGGGAGCAGGTTATTTTGACAGAGTGGGCAATGCAGTGGCATAGAATGGGGATGATTGAGAGGATTGTTGATCTTAAAATTGTTGGGAATATTAATGGAGAATCATTGAAAAAAATTATAGAAGCTGCAAAGAAATGCTAGGAAGAATATTTGCACCTTCTGCAAACTTTTTTATGGAATGGATAGAGCAAAAGCATGGGGATCTGTTGTGGAACAATGGAAAAAGAGAAAGAAAGAAAAGGGGATTATATGAAAGGAAAAAAACGTAAAAGAAAAAAAAAGAATTAACCCAATCCGCTATTGTTTGCACATTTTTAGTACAATTTACCGTTTATCCGCATTGCCCGTCTTCGCAATCGTTCTCCATCCCAAACGTCTCCATATATCGATAGTCATCCATCTTTAATTAAACCCCAATTTTCTATTGTCAAAATCCAACGGAAAAAGAGGAAGAAAAAGGGGAAGAAAAAGAGAATTAACCCAATATTTATAGGAAAGGAAAAAAAGGGAAGCTCGATTCTGATACCATCAAATAAGGATTACATTACATCTGCACAGGTAAGAATGGTTCAAATCCAAGACGAGGTCATATTTTAATGAGGAATGCAGTCAAGTTAAGTTTTAAAAGAGATGAGGCGTATAACTAACTAGAATGTCTTCTTTCTAGTTACAGGCTATTATATTCATCTATGTCTTCTTTCTCTACTTTAGGGTACTAAACTTCAACCATGTTTAGAGTTTAGACCCACAATAAGATCAACATCACAAACTAATTACCATACCATACTAGCAAACTGATGCATAAGGCCACAACAGTTAACCAGAAAATACTTGTTTCGTTTTCAACTCCATGTAATTCCAATTCCTCTCGAAGCTCTTCCAACTTCAATCGCAAATCATTTCGATTCCCTTCAATCTTCGGTTTCAAGTATGAAAAAGGTCTCCTTGCAAACTCTAACTGCTCATGGAGAGAAGCAATGTCAATAATCTCATCGAGGCTGCTTCTCCTTACTAAGAACAACAAACCAAGAACAATTTTTTTTGGAACACTAAAAACAATGCTGAGAAAGAAAAGAGAGAGAGAGCTTTTTGCTTTTCGTTGTTGTA
This sequence comes from Corchorus capsularis, assembly GCA_001974805.1. Taxonomy (NCBI): domain Eukaryota; kingdom Viridiplantae; phylum Streptophyta; class Magnoliopsida; order Malvales; family Malvaceae; genus Corchorus; species Corchorus capsularis. The sequence goes on along the minus strand of AWWV01009610.1, from coordinate 57,030 downwards.
TAAAATGCAGTAGGGAAAGTCTCTATTTATAGGCCAATGGTAGGGGGTGAAGTTGGAATAAATTTGTGATTCAACCAACAAAAAGGTGAGATACTTTAGAGATTCCACTAACAAAATATTTCCATGATCAGTAGCTACTTTGACTTGGCAAATATCCCACATTTTTCATTTAACCAAATCTTTTTCCAACAACCACAACATCAGTTAAAGTGTCAAAAACTTTGTCATCCAGTTCGTCGCTCAACTTTACTTTGGCATATGTGAGCTCTTCTAACTCCTTCAGAAGTTTGACAGCTACACCCATATCACCACTACACCGAATTTCATCCAACCTTCTAGCATTGTTCATCAGTCTTATATAGGCTTTTTGCAAACGTTTATGATCGTCTGCTTCCTGGACTTCCCTTATCTCCTTCATGAATTGGGCAATTTCATCCAATAATATGTCAGCATCAATCACAGAACCTGAATTCAAAAATGCAGTTCATTAATAACTCTTCTCCTTTTTTATATCTGAGTCAGATATAGGCATTTCATTTTGAGATTCCAAGGTTAATTAAGACCTGATTCTTTTGGCTGAGTGTCTCCAAGACTTGATTCTGTAGGCACTTGACCATTTTCCTTGCCTAAAGGATTTGGGGAAGCAGATGAGGAGATCCCAAATCGTTGGAACACATTGAAATTTAAATTTAGACTTGAATGATGAGGCAGAGATGCATCATTAGTAACAAACTGCAGAAACAAAGTGCACACAACTTATAAATTTACACTCAATGAAATTAACTATCAAATTGAAGGGTCTCAGTTATGTAATGAACGAATCAAAATATATGCTGAAGAGATAACAACCTACTTAATTAATGACTCAAACTACAGAGATTCAAGAGAGAAACTTAAGAACGCAAGAAGACCCAAATCAAATGAACATGAAATATGGGTTGACACCTCAGTAAAATTGTTAGTCATCATTCCTATTTCTGTAACATTTCACTACCAAAAACTGCATCTTTTACTTCTAAAGTGCTAAATGATTTTCAAAATCTAATGGAAATACAAATGAAAGCAGCAAACCCAGTCAAAAAATAAATCCCAGAAGAAACCTATAACAAGCCTAATTAACGATCCTATAAATGAACCTATTTGACGAAAAGTTTAAACTTTGAAGTACCCTAACATTCAATCAAACATGGAGTTAAACTTAAACAAAGCCTATAAATCCAGAATATTTATAACGACGATTACCCACAAACATCAAAGCTATTACCTTTTCTGGAGATTCATAATCAAAAGAGACAAACTGAGCGTAAATGCTCGGCCTTTGAAGGTTCTGTAGAGCAGAGAAAAGCAAGAAAGCAGCAAAACCCAATTAAATTAAACACAACTCCGAACAAAAAGATATACTAGTAGCAAATATAAAGATCCTAGAAAAGGAATCAACTTTGGGTAAAAGTTTAAACATTTCAACCCCCAGTCAAACATACATTAAGCATATATTCAAACTAAGCCTTAATCCTAGCAAAATGATGATGTTTCTCATGATCAACCAGAAATATCAAAGCTATTACCTTTCTTGGAGATTCATAATCAGAAGAGTGAAACTGAGAGGAAAGCGTTGGCCTTTGAAGGTTTTGCAGAGCGAAGAGCGCACCAAGCGCCATGGAGCCGCGTGAGAAAGCCCTCAAAAGCGTCATCTCTGTCTGAAGTCTGAAGTCTGAACTCTGAAGAGGAAATCGTTCTGAGAGGGAAGGAACATGAAGGTTTAAATGGGTTTTATCACTTTATGGGCAAAGTAAAACGCCATCGTTTGGTTGCTCTTGCTTATTTGATACTTCTAAGAAAATATGTAAATTTACTTGGCAGTGATAGGCTGGCTAAGAAAAGATCATGGACCGGGTTATCAAAATAAAAAGTTTTTATGGGCCGCTGGATAGGATCTTAGAAGCATTGCACTATTGAAATTTCTACTTTTTTCGGCCGAATATTGAAATTGAGAAGTTAGTAATGTAGCCTTACAAAAATAGAGTAAAAGACAGAGTGATTCAAATGTATGTATAAGCCTAATAACTTCAATATTGTCCTCTTTTTTGTGTTTTGGGTACTAAACTTCAAACCATGTTTAGAGTTTAGACCCACAATAAGATCATAAAACACAAACTAATTCCCATAGATTAATAGCAAAACACAAAAAAGCTCTAAACTCATATATCATGGTCATCACTTGTTTCTTCAATTCGAGGTAACTCTAAAATTAAAAGGTCATCTATCTTCAATTCTATATATATCCTTCTGATTCTCTTCAATCTTAGGTTTCATGCAATAAAAATGTTTCTTTGCTAACTCCAAATGCTCCTGAGGTGAAGCAGAAGCCGCCATAGAAAACCTCTGCAGCACATCGATAATGAATTAGTAGTAATTAGTAGTAAAACCTCTACAAACTTCGTACGGAATGGAGCCCCTTGCAACTAATTATTAATAAGAGACGAAACTTGGAGATTTCGTAGCCTTCCTGCAAATTAGTACCATAATAATAATTACTAAAAACCCACTTTTGAGAAGACCCTATTGTTTCATAAAAATTAAAGCTTAGAAACCATACCTTCCAAAGAAGTATTTTCACCCAAATAAACTTCTTCATCTTAGAAGCACTAACTAACCCGATCCACCCCATAAGATTGCACTATTGAAATTTCTGTTTGAAATCGTCACCTTACAAAATACTATTATAGAATAGAAGATTGAGTAATTCAACTACATATATATAATAATAAGTGTAATTACTTCAATAATTACAGGCTATTATATTCAACCCTGTCTTCTTTCTCTACTTTAGGGTACTAAACTTCAAGCATGTTTAGAGTTTAGACCCACAATAAGATCAATACAAACTAATTCCCATACCATACTAGCAAACTGATGCATAAGGCCACAACAGTTAACCAGAAAATACTTGTTCCTTTTTCAACTCCATGTAATTCCAATTCCTCTCGAAGCTCTTCCAACTTCAATTGCAAATCATTTTGATTCTCTTCAATCTTCGGTTTCAAGTATGAAAAATGTCTCCTTGCAAACTCTAACTGCTCATGGAGAGAAGCAATGTCAATAATCTCATCGAGGCTGTTTTTCCTTACTAAGCCCTTTAAATAACCCTGCAGCACATTGAAAAAAGAAAAATTAGTAGTAATCGGTTTTAGAGCTTCCAAATAGTACAGCAATTATGAAGTGGTCAATTTTTTGTCACCAGTTGTACCAGTATGCCTGAGTATTTTTTGGCTGGAACATTCATGTTTAACAATGTCTTAACAACTTTGACATGCAGTTCTTCAACCAATTCTTTTTTTGCTTCTCTGAGTTCTTTTATCTCCTCCACAAGTCTGGCGACATCCATACCCCCAGTATCATCCATGACCATACCCATAACAGTTTTAATCAACATACCCCTAATAACCATACCCATTACAGTTTTAGTCAACATCCCATCCTTTTCTACTGCTTCCACGAGTTCTTCTATCTCACCCACAAGTTTGAGAATATCAGCCTTTACTATCTCAGAATCAATCACAGAATCTGAATCAGAAAATGCAGTTCATTTAGTGGCTATAGTATTCTCCATTTCTTTTTAAATTCAGAATTAGGCATTTTATTTTGAGAGTCCGAGTTGAAAACCTGATTTTTTTGCTTGATTGGCAACTTCAGCCTCTCCAAGAAGGGTACATCCACTTGGTTTTTCATTATCCTCGCCTGAAGGATCAGGGGAGGCAGACGCGTCATTTGCAACAAACTGCAGAGACAAAGTTCATGCAACTTACATTATTACACTAACCTCAAACAAAGATCATGTCTAATCAAATTGAAAAGGGTCTCAGTTATGTAATGAAGGAGGCAAAATATATATATGTGGAAGATCCTACTTAAACACTCTCAAATTACAGATACAAAAGAGAGAACAATAAAAACCCAAGAAGACCCATATCAAATGAACATGAAAAAAGGGGTTGCAGCTCAGTAAAATTGGTTAGCCATTGCTATTTCTGTAACATTTCACCGACAAAAACTGCATCTTTTATTTCTTTAGTGCTAAATAACAGAAAGAAAGCAGCAAAACCCAATAAAAAACAAAAGAAATAACAAATCTAATGATCCTAGAAAGGAATTTTTTTTTTGGGGACCAGACATCTAAAGATCCTAGAAAGGACTACAACCAGAAATTTCTTTTTCTTACAAGTTTTTCTTCGCATTTGTGAGTTTCTCAATCTCCTCAACAACACTACTCTTAGACTTTTTAATTTCACGCAACCTACAAAATTTGTTCTTCAGTCTTTCATTGCCTTTTAGTTCTGCTTCCTGGAATTTCATTATCTGATTATATCCTTTGCAAGTTTGACAATTTCATCCATATTAATATGTCAGCATCAATTACAGAACCTGAATTTCAAAATGCAGTTCATTAGTAACTCTTCTCCTTTTTTTTCTTTTCTAAAAAAGTCTGATATATGCATTTCATTCATTTTGAGTTTCCTAAGCTAAGACTTAAGACCTAATTCTTTTGGCTGATCTTGATCATTTTAGAAATTCAGGCTTGACCGATGATGAAGCACTTAAGCATCATTTGTAACAAGCTGAATGTTTTGGTTTTATCTAGATCACACATGAAATTCCTTGCACATGCTTTCTAATTGTCTGATAATCTGATTATTATTATTACTGTAAAAAGTATCTCTAATGTACAAACTCTTTCTTATTAATCAGGCAAATATTGAAATTTGAATACATTACATATATATATTTTTCATTCATGGGAATTGAAGGCTTGTTATAATTTGTTTAATATTCAACAGAATACAAAACTGAATTAACTAAAAAGCAAATGAATAACTAAAAGTTGATTAAGAATGAATCAACTAATTAAGTTGCCTAAAAAAACTAAGAAAAGAAAGAAAGTTGATAAACAAGAATCAAGTTAATTAAGCCCTGTTGGATGTTGCAGCTCGATTGAGAACAGAAAAGTTGAATCTTGATTCGGTTTGATCCCAGTAAAGACCAATTTCGTCACCCAATTTGAGTTCCCTTCTCTTGACGAACTCTTTGACCCAATTCTTGACAAGAACATTGGCCTTTCCCTTGTTCCACTGCCTCAACTCCATCTGATGCTCTGTCTTCTCATCACAATCCCAAACAAGAACAGGTAACCCATCCTTTGTCTGAATTTGTGCACGTTCATCACCATTCAACAACGGCAACACATGAATTTCGACCTCTCTTGAAGACAACAAGAGCCTGGACATGCCGCCAAGATCGCTCTCGCAAAGCTTCTTTTTGATGCACCATGGATCATCGTAATGTCGGCTGCCCAGTCTCAGTTCAGTCAGGGTTTTGTCTTCTGATCTTGAAACTCTGCTTTTCTTGTTTTTACAGGACGACCAAAAACCCTTTTTTTCTGGCGCTGGTCTTTTCTTGGAACAAGAATCGTCGAAACCCAGACTTAGTTTCAAAGAAAGATCAAGAATCTCTCCATCTTTGGGTTTCACGATTTGGGGCTGATAATTCTTCATCTCCCCTTCATGTTGACCACTGCTAGTGCTACATTCACCTTCTTCAAAAAACCTTTTTTCAGACATTAACCCAAACCCAAACGAAATACTATTTCTTGCAGGTTCCAAAGATTTAGGGCTTTTGCTTTCCTTCTTCTCCCCAAACTCTCCACTCAGTTCCTGTTCCAACGTAGTGTTGGCTGGAGAAAACAAACCCAAAGCAACAAACGGCTTTGGGGAATCCATTAATTCTTCTTCTTGAAGCAGAGCAATGAAGGGAAAGAAGATTTTTCTGATCTTGTGGGAGAAAGAGAAACACTCTAAAGAAAAGAAACTTGTTGCGTTAAAAATAAGAAGGCAATGGTTTTTTTTGGGGAAAGAAGGCAATGGTTTAGAAAGTGGGTTTATACATGATTTATATAGAGATTGGCATAAATTATTTTACCGTTAGGGTCTTAATCCTATTTGGGGTAGGGAAACTACAAATAATTCAAATTCATTTTTTATGTATTACTTAGGTCCAAATTTTTATTTGTTCCTTCAATTATCTCCTCCTTATCTCTTCTTTTTACATATGGAAGTCCAAAAATAATTAGCCGCCCTCAATCTATAATGATCATGTTGATAAATTAGATATTAAGACCTCTGCTCTGCATAAAGAACAGTACTAGAGACATTTTGAACTTATCTGTGAGCTGAACATATATAATGTATTCAACCATGTCTTCTTTTTTAATTTATACCAGTACTAAACTTCAACCATATCTAGAGCATAGACCCACAATAAGATCAATACAAACTAATTCCCATGCATTAATAGCAATAGGATGCATAAGGGCCACAACAGTTAACTAGAAATATTGTTCATATATCACAGGGATATCAAGTTCAAGGTCATCATCATCACTTGTGTTTCTGCAATTTGAGGTAACTAACTCTAATAAGCTCATCTAACTTCTGATTGCTTTAAAAAAGCTAATCTAACTTCAATTCCGAGGCAACTCTAATAAGTTCATCTACCTTCAGTTCCACATCCTCTCGAATCTCTTTAAACATGGGTTTCAGGTAATAAAAATGTCCCCTTGCGAACTCCAACTGCTCATGAAGTGAAGCAGCTATGCATTTGGATTCATCAATCTCAGAGCAGCTGCCTTTAGAAGCCCTTCCTATGCCCTTAAGAAAACCCTGCAGCACATCGGCAAAGAATTAGTAGTAATCAGCTTAACAGCCTTCCAAATACAACAGAAATATTGAAGTGGTCAATTTAATACCAGAATGCCAAGTTTCTTTGAGTTTTTCATTTGTTCACATTCCATTCCAGCCACAACATTTTCCAATGTGACAAACTTTGTTCTTCATTTCCTTATGCAACCATTGTCTTGCATTTCCGAGTTCTCTTATCTCCTCAATTTTGACTATCTCAACACTACCCGTAGACTTAGTAATTTCATGCAACGTCCTAACTTTGTTCATCAGTCTTTCACTGCCTTTTTCTTCTTCTTCATCGAGTTCATTTATCTCCTTCAAAAATTTGGCAGCAGCCTTTAATACGTCTACATCAATCACAGAACCTGGATTAGAAAATGCAGTTCATTTTGTATTAAAAAAAAAAGACAAATATAGGCATTGTATTTTAAGATTCCAAAATTAAAGACCTGAAAATTTTGGCTGATAGGTAAGTGTAGCCTCTCCAAGACTGGTATCCATACTTGATTCTGTAGACATTTGACCATTTTCCTTGCCTAAAGGATTGAGGGAGGCAGATGAAGAGATCCCAAACTGGAAATCATTGAAATTTAGACTTGAATAATGGAGCAGCGACGCATCATTAGTAACAAACTGCAGAAACAAAGTGCAGGCGACTTATCACCAACTTCAGAGGAAGAAAATGCACTACAACCAAATTAAAGGAGCCAAGAATATATGTCAAAGATCCTAACTTTATACTCAAATTACAGATACAAAAGGGCGAACCTTAGAAAACCCAAGAAGACCCAAATCAGATGTACATGTAAAAAGGGGTTAAAGCTAGGTAAAATTTGTTAGCCATTTCTATTTCCGTAACATTTCAACTACAAAAACTGCATCTTTTATTCAAGAAGTGCTGAATAATACAAATATGAAAGCAAGAAAGCAGCAAAACCCAATAAAAAACAACTCCCAAAGATAAAAAGATTTAACAAATCTAAAGATCCTAGAAAGGAATCTACTTTGGACAAAAGATTAAAGCTTTCAACTTCCGATCAAACATACATTAAGCAAATCCAAACAAAGCCCTTCAACCCTAGCTAGCAGAATATTTCTCATGATTAATCACAAACATTAAAGCTATTACCTTTGTTGGAGATTCATAATCAGAAGAGTGAAGCTGATAGGAAAGTGTTGTCTTTTGAAGATTCTTTAGAGCAGAGAGTACTGCAGTCAGCGCCGAGGAGCCGCGTGAAAAAGCCCTCAAAAGCGTCATCTCTGTCTGAACTCTGAACAGGAAATCGTTCCGAGAGGGAAGGAAGGGAGATGAAGGTTTAAATAAATGATTTTATGGGCTAAGTAAAACGGCATCGTTTGAATGCTCTGGCTTATTTATAAGAAAATACACTATTGAAATTTACTTGGCAGTGATATGCTGGCCCAAAAAAAGATCATGGGCTGCTAGATCGTATCTTAGAAGCACTAAATAAAGCGACCCATAAGATTGCACTATTGAAATTTCTATTTGAAAATTGTAGCCGTACAAAAAATAGAACAAAAACTGAGTAATTCAAATATATGTAAGCTTGATCACTTCATTTACACTCTTCTTTTTGTAATTTGGGTACTAAACTTCAACCATGTTTAGAGTTTAGACCCACAATAAGATCAACATCACAAACTAATTCAGTAATTCCCATACATACATTAATAGCAAAATGATTCATAACGCCACAACGGTTAACCATTACCAGAAATATTGCTCATACTTCACGTATCACAGGGATATCAAGTTCATGGTCATGGCCATTGTCATTGTCATCACTTGTTTCTTCAATTTGAGCCAACTCTAATAACTCATCCATCTTCAATTCCATATCCTTCTGAATCTCTTCAAACATGGAGTTAAAGTAATATAAATGTTTCTTTGCTAACTCCAACTGCTCCTGAAGTGAACCAAAAGTGCCTTTAACATGTGTAGAAGCAGAAGCTCTTTCCAAGCCCTTAAAAAACCTCTGCAGGACATCCACAAAGAATTAGTAGTGATCAATTTAAGAGCTTTCCAAATAAAACAGAGAAATGAAGTGAATCATTAGTTTTGTCACCAATTATATACCAGTATGCCATTGCCATCCTTTGAGTTTTTGTGTTTCATTTCACATCCTATTCCGACCACAACATTCTTTAATGTGACAAGAAGTTGGTCCTTGATCATTTCGTGAATCAACTTTTCCCTTGCATTTAGAATTGCCTCTAACTCATCAAGTTTGGCTATATCAAAAACACTACCCTTAGACTTAATAATTTCACGCAACCTGCTATATTTGTTTCTCAGTCTTTTCATTGCCTTTTAGTTCTGCTTCCCGGACTTCCATTATCTCCATCATAAATTTGGCAGTTTCATCCAATAATTGTCAGCATCAATCACAGAACCTGATGAATTCAAAAAATGCAGTTCATTAGTAACTCTTCTCCCCTTTTTTTTCTTTTCTAAAAAAAGTTAGATATAGGCATTTCATTTTGAGATTCCAAAGTTAACACCTGATTCTCTTGGCTGACCGTCTCCAAGACTTGATTCTGTAGGCACTTGACCATTTTCCTTTCCTAAAGGATTTGGGGAAGCAGATGAGGAGATCCCAAATTGTTGGAACACATTGAAATTTAAATTTAGACTTGAATGATGAAGCAGAGACGCATCATTAGTAACAAACTGCAGAAACAAAGGGCACAAATTTGCACTCAAATGAAATTAACTATCAAATTGAAGGGTCTCATTTATGTAATGAATGAATCAAAATATATGCTGAAGAGATAACAACCTACTTAATTACTCAAACTACAGATTCAAGAGAGAAACTTAAGAACACAAGAAGACCCAAATCAAATGAACATGAAATTTGGGGTTCCAGCTCAGTAAAATTGTAACATTTCACTACCAAAAAAACTGCATCTTTAACATTTCACTACCAAAAAGTGCATCTTTTGTTTCTAAAGTGCTAAATGATTTTCAAAATCTAATGAAAGAAATACAAATAAAAGCAGCAAAGCCAATCAAAATATAAATTCCTGAAAAAACCTACAACAAACCTTAAGGATCCCATAAATGAAAGTATTTGGAAGAAAGTTTAAACTTTGAACTCTAACTTCCAATCAAACATGGAGTTAATTTAAACAGAGCCCAAAATATTTATCACCATTACCCACAAATACTATCAAAGATATTACCTTTTTTGGAGATTCATAAACGAAAAAACAAATCCCAGAAAAACCTATAACGGACGCAACGACCCTTGAAATGAACCTATTTGACGAAAAGTTTAAACTTTGAAGTACCCTAACATTCAATCAAACGTGGAGTTAAACTTAAACAAAGATCAGAATATTTATAATGACGATTACCCACAAACATCAAAAGTATTACCTTTTCAGGAGATTCATAATCAAAAGAGTCCAACTGAGAGTAAATGCTCGGCCTTTGAAGGTTCTGCAGTGCAGAGCAGAGAGTGCACCCACCGCCATGCAGCCACGCGACAAAGCCCTCCACAGCAACATTTCTGAAGTACTCAGAAAACAAGAAATCCTTCGAGATGGATAGATGGAGGGGGAGATGAAGATTGAGAGTTGGGATGATTTTATAGGCATAAAAAACGACGTCGTTTTATTGCTCTGCTCATTTCTAATAAATTTTACTATTTTAGAAACGGCTGTGATAGGCTGGTCCAGGAAAAGGTCATGGGCTGGATTCTAAAGAATCTTAATGGGCAGCTGGGTCGTATCTAGATGCACTAACTAACCCGACCCATTATATCGCACTACAGAAATTTCTACTCAAAAATGTAACCTTACAAAAAATAGAATAAAAGATTGATTAATTCAAATATATATATATAACTGTAACTAATAAGTTCACCCATGTCTTCTTTTTCCCTTTTGGTACTGAATTTCAACCATGTTAGGGTTTAAAAACTAATTCTTGTAGACTAAAAGGCAAACAATGCATATATAAAGCCACAAGGATTAACCATAATTGTTTATAGACTTCAAAAACAAGGTCATCATCACTTGTGTTGATGTGATTCATCCAATTCCTTCAGAAGCTCATCTATCTTCAATTCCAAACCCTTGAGACTCTCTTCAAACTTGGGTTTCACGTCAGAAAATTGTTTCCTTGCTAACTCAAGCTCCTTACGAAGTGAAGCAACTTTGTCTTTGGATTTGTCACTCTTAGCCCTGGCTAATAAGGCCTTAAGGAGATCCTGCAACACATTGCCAAAGAAATAGTAGTATAAATATCGGTTTTTGAGCTTCCAAATGCAAAAAAGTAACAGATACAAGGTCAATTTGTGTAACCAATTATACCTCTATGTCAAGTTTGCTTGAGTTTTCCATTGGGAGATGCTCATGCTCCAGCAACTTCAGTCCTGCTTCTATCTCCTTCAAGAGTGAGGCCCCATAGTTTGATAACTCAGCATTAACAAAATTGTTGACTCCTTCTCCTATGAGTTCATCTATCTCCTCAAAAAGTTTGCCCAGCACAGAATCTGAATCAGAAAATACAGTTCATTTAGTGGCTCTTCTCCTTATAAAATCAAATTTTTTTTATGCATTTGATATTGAGATTCAAAGTTCATACCTGATTCTTTTGATTTAAGTCTTCTTGGTTTTGCATTTTGCTTGACTGAAGGATCAGGGGAGGAGATCCCAAATCGATGGAAAGCATCATTTGTAACAAGCTGAACAAACAAAGAGCATGGAACATATATATACACATTTTCACACCAACATCAAATAAAGAAAGTTCACTATACAATGGAAAATCAACTATCAAATTGAAGGGTCAAGGGTCTGAGTTCAGTTATGTACCCGAGGAGCCAAAATATATGATGAGAATCCTACTTGAGTAGTGCAAGAGAGAACCTTAAAAACGCAAGAAGACTTAAATCAAACGAAGATGAAAGAGGGGGTTACAAATATAAATCATTAATGTCACTCATGTATAAGTTCCTGTTAACCATTGCTATATCCATAACATATTAACTTTCCACAAACAAAAAAAAAAAATTGCAACTTTCATGTCTAAAAAGCAATATAATCTTCACAATCTAGACTATAAAAATAAAAGCAGCAAAACCCATGAAAAACCAACTCATAGAAAAATCTATAACAATTCTAAAGAACCTAAAGGAACCTACTTTGAAATTAAAGTTTAAACCTTTTAACTTCCAAGTCAAATATTAAGCTACTTTAAACGAAGCCCTGCGTATCTCAAGATTAACCTAAAACATCAAAGCTATTATACCTTTTTTGGTGATTCATGAACAAAACAGCGGAACTGAGAGGAAAGGAGCGGCCTTTGAAGGTTCTTCAGAGCAGAGGGTGCACCCAAAGCAATGGAGCCGCGCGACAAATCACTGGACAGCAACATCTCGAGAGAAATCGTGACGCGCGAGGGAAGGAAGATGAGGGTTTACAAGTGTTTTATGGGGCAAAAGAACGAAATCGTTTTATACTTACGGCCAAATGGTGATCTCATATGAGGGAGAAATAAACGACACCGTTTTAGTCTGAGAGATGGGCTGGTCCTGGATTATCAGAACGGTTAATGAAGAGATTTCATGGGCCGTTAACCATAAATAATAATAGCAAACTGACCATAAATATATTGTTCACCAATATTAACCAAAATGATGCATAAAAATTTGTCAAGAAGGTCAAGGTGATCATCACTTGTTCCTTTTTCAACTCGATGTAATTCCAATTCCTGTCGTCGAAGCTCTTCCAACTTAATCGCAAATCATTTCGATTCTCGGTTTCAAGTGTGAAAAATGTTTCTTTGCAAACTCTAACATAATATTTAAGGAAAGAAGCTGTTTCCGGGGACGTTAATGATGTTAGGAATATTGGTTTAACTTCAAATTCTACTGAAGATCATAGCAGCAGGCAGCAGGGTTCGGGTTTTAGTAGAGCAGCAGGTAACAAATTATATGGCAGCAGGTCCTAGTAGGAATTAAGGCGCCGGTCACTAGTAATCTCTCGTTCCGATTCATGTTCTTCTTTGCTTTTTTAGTCCTTGTGGATTGTAATTGATCAGAAAAGTGGTATATATGGGAGTTGTGTTTCTAGCTAGCATGTATTGATTTGGTCCATGACACATTATGTAGAGGATTTGTTCATTCTGTCTGGTATAGTGACAAAATAAGGCCAAAAAGTGACAAAATAGAATAGCAAATGTCTATGGAGGTAATCAAATTCAAGACCTCTTGCCGCGCCAATGCAGATTTCAAGCCTTTGCTTCCATGGCAAGCAAGGTAGTTTTGAGTTATAAAGATGATCCCTCAAAGTAGCCTTTTCCATGAATTTATAAACCATAATCATTTCCATCATTTTCGTCACAATTAATATCCAATCAAGGATACAAGATGGCAACGGTGAATCTCTGATAAAACCATGATCTCTGTCTGGAATTCAGGAAGGCCTTGACCTGAATCCTCCCTTACCAATCATCAACTTCTTATCAAAGTTGTTTGTTGCTAACTGAATCTCAATTATAAAGACATGCTTTTGGTTGGACTCATTTTTCCCTGGAACACAAGCCATGATTTTGGAGAAAAACAAGGTTTCTAATATTTTACAGTTTAACAGAAGCCTAACCAGCCAAATCCATGGTAATTATTTATTATAGCAGGACATAATATTTCCAAAGGTAATCTCTATTATAATTAACTATGCACAAATCATGTTGGCTGTGAGTTACAAAAAGTCAAAAACAGAAAAATGTAACAAAAGAAAAGTTACAAAATATAGTTTTACCTTTTGAGCAATGGAGATTAATCTGATAATCTGGTTTCAGTTTCACCAATCCTCAATTTTGAGAAAACTTCACTAGCCGTTACATCTGAAGCATCATCAAGTACTACACTTGCATCAATGGCAGGAAAGCTGTTGGAAGGTAAACATTGGACAAATGGAGTTGAAATTTCCAATGAAGCATTAGTTGTACTATCTTCAAGTGGATTTCTGTTCATTGGAGTTAGCTGAAGCTGCAATGCATATTGCCATATTCTAAACGTCGCGCATAACAGGCCTTTCGCTACCAGATGGCTTCAAACACTTCTCTGTAACTTCTGCTAACTTCCTCAATCTCTGTCTGAAATTCCAAAAGACCTTGACCAGTTCCTGGTTCACTCCTTTTCACAGCCACTTTCTTGCCACGGAACATTCCTTCATAGACTTGACCAAATCCACTCTCCCCAATCAGCAAGTTGGATCAAAGTTCTTGGTTGTTGCTCAATTTCATAATAAGAAATTTTCAGTGCAAGATTCAGATTTGAAGGAAACAAGTCTGCAGTTTTTTCAGACACCCTATTGTAAGAACTCCCTCTTCCATACATAGGCAAAGAAAATGGCCAACTTGAAGATTGCTCAGGCTTTGCTTTCTTGCATCTCAAGCATAGAAGCACTGCCACTACCAAAGTAAATACCACCCCACCAATTGAACCAACTAGAGCAAAGAGAGTAGTCTTTTTACTTCTAGTCTTCTCTGCAACCAATGTAACAGAATCCGATTTCTTCATTAACTCCATTATTTTCAGCCCATTCAGAAAGGCTGTTTGATTCTGCGAGTCGCGTCGAGGGCCAATACTTATGTTCATTACTCCAGATTCATCAGAACCAACCACCAAAATCAATGTAAAATGGAGCAGCCAACTGGTTCATTTGATCATATGGACTGATCCTCTGGCCAAAATTGTTGTAGATATAGAGATACACTAATAATGTCACAAAAGTGCACCCTAACAAGGTGCATAGCATTCTTACTCACTTTAAAACTCCAAGTTATATTGAAAAAATTCAATATTCTGCTGTCATCTTTGTTCAATTCTTTTGCAGTCTTATATACAAGACCTGGAGCAATATATACTGTGGCTCCTCCTAGTTGGTATTTTGGTGTATCAGTGAAAAATCCACTATTCTTAGCAGCTTTCGGATTAAACAAGAAACTATATCATCTGGTATCCAAGTCCTCCACAATGTATCATTTTCTGGTATGAGGGTAAGCCCTCCAGCATTAAGCCTGTAGAGGGTATTTAACCCCATTGAGAGCAATCCATCAAAACTATTTATACTTCCTGCAGGCGTAACGCAAGCAGCGCCATCAGGGATGAAATTTTCAGGGGCAAGAAAGACTTCAATAGAATTCACAAAAGCTAGATTTGATCCTTCAGAAGGTATGAAGTTGATTCTAAATCTTCCTACATCAATTGTGACAAGAAATTCTTTGATGACAGGTAAAATAGTACTATTCTTGACATTAAAATTGGATAATAACCAAAACCCTGATGCTACCCTGATGCTGAAACATTGAAGGTAGCATTGGCTAGATTTGTAGGAGATGAAAAAGCAAAGAAATGGAGACGTACAAATAAGTTGAACATATAATACTAGTGGAAGAAGTGTGAACAGAACCATGAAAGAGTGAAGCATTTTGACAGAAACTGGGGGATTATTGCTGCTACTTTTTCAGTGAGGGCAAGTATATGAAAATCCTGGTTGCTGTTAATAAAAAGACCAGTCTTTCTACTTTAAACCAAAAAAAAAAAGACTTCAGCTTGACGTTGCTTTGCTTTTGCTAGAGACTTAATTATGTAAATACCCTGGAAAAGCTTAGAATCAAGGGTAATGCCGATTAGGCCCCAGCAGTAGCACCTTCATTTCTTAACTTTATAAATTCACTGGTGAAAATGAAATAGACCCCATAAATAGACAGTGAATTGGTCCTAGATATTTTAGTTGTTTGGAAAATAAAGTAATGAGTTAAGGATTGTAAAAGCCAGTTTTACTAGAAAGTTGATTGCAGCATAGATTGTCCATTCCTCTGCAATTTCACACTCTGAAAATTTCTTAGTCTATGTCAAATGTATATATGTGCTAAAGCACTTCCTTTTCTTAAATTTTTGTCCATTGAAGGAAATAAGATGATACAACAAAATAAAGGGAAGCTGAGTTCCATTGGGCTGTATCAAAACTTAAAGGGAAGTCACTTATCTCTTTAGTTTTGAAAAGGGTTGGAAAAGCAATTCTCGAAAAAGAAAGTGTATCGGATTCTCTTGACACAGTTCGAATGTTGGTCAAATTTGTCAACTCTTATTCCATGAATTGAATTAATGCTCGATGCTGCGAAAGAGGTCCTACTTTATTTGACTGCATTGACAGTCCTTATGAAGACTCAAGAATTCTCATTCTTGCTCTAGACTGTCTTTTCAAGTTTTCACCCTAAAGCCTTATCATTTCCTCTTTTTTTTTTTTTCTCTTTTCTTTTTTTCGCCACGCATTTGCACTGAAATCTCTTGAAACCAATTTTGTCTTAAAATCTTTTTTTTGAAAAACATAAAACATTTTTCCTTTTGAAAATATCACACTTTGATGATACAACAAAATAAAGGGAAATTTTTGACAAGGACTGTAGGTGATTTGTAAACTGAGTTCCATTGGGCTGTATCAAAACTTAAAGGGAAGTCACTTATCTCTTTAGTTTTGAAACTAGCATGGAATGCCTATTGTTATGTATTATGGAGGGAACGCAATGGGCGTATATTTCAGAAGAAGATGCATACAGTTGAGCAGTCTTTCCAAGTCATTGCTGAGTTTATTAGATTTCGTTTGTCTGGTCTTCCTAATATTGCTAAGGATTCAGTCAATGTTTCTATTTGTAACAGTTGGAACTTACAGTTAGCTTGGTAGTTGTTTTTTGTAAACAACTTAAATCTCTTGTATTAGTTTTATAGCAGTTCTTTTTCCTGCGAATGAATACATATTTATTCAAAAAAAAAGTCATAAGAAAGAAAAAGAACAAAAGACATAGCTTCTTGCAGTTAGCTCTGTACCATAGTTGATTCAGAGTCTCAAGACCACATAAAATGATTTTTTTTTTGTTCATGGCTGCATTATTATAATTATATACATACATGAGTTAAAAGCAAAGAAAGCATTATTATGTACCAAATACCAATTTTCTGCCAAATTTTCACTAAATATATAGTTAAAAAAGAAAATTGTGAGGGTTAAACTTAAATCAAAGCACTTGTTCGGTGGAAGGGTTAAATCCCACAGATCCAATACCTTGCATGTGGCAGCATATTCACAAAAGCAAAAACATGATTTTGGTGATGATGGATACCCCAGGGCTAAGCCTAAGTATAAGCAAGCCTTCTTCAATCACTAATCGGATCCCCTTTTTTTCTTCTATGTTCATCAACCATCCCTTGCAAAAGTTCATCTGTTCTCTTACCAAGATCCTTTCTATGTGGAAGATATCCTACTTTAAGTACTCAAATTAGTGAATTACAGATACAAGAGATAGAACCTTAAAAACCCAAGAAGACCCAAATCAAATGAATATAACCATCCCAGAAAAACCTATAACAAGCATATATAACCATCCTAAAAAAGAATCTACTATTTGGCCAAAAGTCTAAACTTTGAACCCTAACATTCAATCAAACATGGAGTTAACTTAAACAAAGCCTATATATCACGATTACCCACAAACATCAAAGCTATTAATACAAACTAGTTAATACTCATAGATTAATAGCTGAACAATGCAAGGGTTAACCATATAATTGTTTATATGTCATCATCACTTGTTTCTCCAAGTTGATGTGATTCTTCCAATTCCTTTAGTAGCTCATCGAACTTCAATTTCAAAACCTTTCTAGTCTCTTCAAACTTGGGTTTCAATTCAGAAAAATGTTTCCTTGCTAACTCAAGCTCCTTATGAAGTGAAGCAGCAGTGTCTTTGGATTTGTCAATCTCAGCCAAGCTGCCTTTAGCATGTGTAGACTCCATTCCTAGCAAGCCCTTAAGGAAATCCTACAGCACATTGCCAAAGAAATAGTAGAAATCAGTTTTCGAGCCTCCAAATAAAACAAAACAGATATGAAATGAAGTGGTCGATTTTTGTAACCAATTATACCAGTATGCCAAGTTTCCTTGAGTTTTCCTGCAGCACATTGCCAAAGAAATAGTAGAAATCAGTTTTTGAGATTCCAAATACAACAAAACAGATATGAAGTGGTCAATTTTTGTAACAAATCATACCAGTAGGCCAAGTTTCCTTGCGTTTCTCACTTCACTCCATATTTTTCCAAAAGGGAGATAAACTTTCTCCAGTTCATAAAACAACTCCAGCCTTGCTTCGGAGAGTTCATCAATCTCCTCCAAGAGTAAGGCCCAATATTTTGACAACTTAGGACCAACAAAATTTTTATGACGGTAAACTTTCTCCCTGACTCCTTCATAGTCCTTTTCTGCTCCCATGAGTTCTCTTATCTCCTGACAAAGTTTGCCCATATCATCTAATAAGTCAGCATACACAGAATCTGAATCATAAAATGCCAAAACCTTTGGAGCCTCTTCAAACTTGGGTTTCAAGTCAGAAAAACATTTCCTAGCTAACTCAAGCTCCTTATGAAGTGAAGCAGCAGTGTCTTTGGATTTGTCAATCTCAGCCAAGCTGCCTTTAGCATGTGTAGACTCCATTTCTAACAAGCCCTTACAGAAATCCTGCAACACATTGCCATAGAAATAGTAGAAATCAGATTTTGAGCTTCCAAATACAACAGAACAGATATGAAGTGGTCAGGTTTTGTAACAAATTATACCTGTATGCCAAGTTTCCTTGCGTTTCTCACTTCACTCATTATTTTATTCAATGGGAGAAAAACTTTCTCCCACAGTTCATCACAAACTTCATTCTTGCTTCGAAGGGGTCGTCAATCTCCTCAGCACCAACAAAATTGTTATGAGGGCGAACTTTCTCACTGACTCCTTCATAGTCCTTTGGTTGTGCTCTGATCATGAGTTCTATCTCCTCATAAAGTTTGTCCACATCCTTCACTAAGTCAACATAACTCATATAATCTGAATCAGAAAATGCAGTTCATTTAGTGGCTCTTCTCCTTACAATCAAATTTACGCATTTGATATAGTGATTCCAAGTTTAAACCTGATTCTTTTGCTTGACTGGAAACTTCAGCCTCTCCAAGATCGGTGTATCCACTTGGTTTTGCATTTTGATTGCCTGAAGGATCAGGGGAGGCAGATGAGGAGATCCCAAATCGTTTGAAGGCTTTGAAACTTAGGCTTGAACGATGAAGCACCGACACATCACTTGTAACAAGCTGAACAAACAAAGAGCATGGAACATATATGTATATATATATATTTTTACACCAACCTCAAATAAAGAAAGTTCACTACAATGGAAATCAACTATCAAATTGGAGGGTCAAGGATCTGAGTTCAGTTATGTACCCGAGGAGCCAAAATATGTGATGAGAATCCTACTTGAGTGCAAGAGAGAACCTTAAAAACGCAAGAAGACTTAAATCAAACGAAGATGAAAGAGGGGGTTACAGATATAAATCACTAATGTCATAAGTTCCTGTTAACCATTGCTATATCCATAACATATTAACATTCCACAAACCAAAAAAAATAGCAACTTTCATGTCTAAAACCATACAAATAAAAGCAGCAAAACCCATGAAAAACAAACTCACAGAAAAATCTATATAACAATTCTAAAGATCCTAAAGGAAGCTACTTTGATATTAAAGTTTAAATCTTTTGACTTCCAAGTCAAACATTAAGCTACCCTGTATTCTGACCAAAAAGAAAAATAACGAAGCCCTGTATTTCTCAAGATTAACTTAAAACATCAAAGCTATTACCTTTAAAAAAATTGCAACTTTAAAAAGCTATAATCTTTCAAAATATAAACTAAACAAATAAAAGTAGCAAAACCCATGAAAAACTAACTCAGAAAAATCTATGACACTTCAAAAGATCCTAAAGGAACCTACTTGGATGTTAAAGTTTAAACCTTTTAACTTCCAGGTCAAACATTAAGCTACTTTAAACGAAACCCTGCATTATGGCCAAAAAGAAAAAAAAACGAAGCCTTGCATTTCTCAAGATGAACCTAAAACATCAAAGCTATTACCTTTTTTGGTGATTCATGAACAAAAGAGCGAAACTGAGAGGAAAGGGTCGGCCTTTGAAGGTTCTTCGGAGCAGAGAGTGCACCCAAAGCGCTGCAGCCGCTCGACAGCAACATTTTTGGAAGTGGAGAGAAACCGTGACGCGAGGGAAGGAAGATGAAGAAGGTTTATATGGGTTTTATGGGGAAAAAGAACGACATCGTTTTTACTTATGGCCAAATAGTGATGTAAAATCTTCTTGTTATTACATAGTACATGAATTAAGAATTTGACCAAATTGCACATTGCCTCTGAGTCTGGGACCAATTGTGTACGTTTGCCTTTTAATCATTCTTGGCCATTGAAAATATGTGACCTAGTACTCCGGTCATGCAAAAATGTGCTCCTTGCTACATATTATGAAAACGAAACGAATTGTGTTGCTAGTTTATTAGTTGTTTAAAACAGAAGCAAGTTCTCTCTTTATGATGCAGCCCTTTCTTATCTTCCTTCAATCCTTATTTCTCTTTTAAAACTCTTGAATTTCCTCAAAAGCTAAATTCCATTCTACTACACATGCATCATCGAGGAAAACTTCATCAAGAACATTACAAGAGGAAGGGGATGTCTTGATTCTTGAATCTCACTGAGGCAAACCATATTACTACTTCATAAGCGGCAGAGGCTACTGCTTCAAAGGAATGAAAGTTGCCTTTTCAATGTCCAAGATTCCACGCCAAGAACAAATGTTTCTTTGCCTATTACTATCAGCTCTGCGTCAAATTCCCCTGGAAACTTGCTTCTTCCTCTTATATTAGGCTCTTCATTGTCATGGTCACGGATACTAACATATGCAGAGCTTTCCGGGTGAAGACAGGAGATTTTTCTAACACAAAGTTGGTAGTAGTAGCATAAAACTCCACTAGGCTAGCTTGAAACCAAACTAGACTTAATTTCGAATCACTAAATCAGTTCAAGATATATATAGTCATGTAAAAGACATCGGCTGCCAATTTACAGGGGATTGATTTTCAGAAAAAGAAAATTAAGTCCAAGGGGCACCCTAATTTGTTCATAATATAAGCCAACCCCCAAAAAACCTATAATCAAAATGAATGATGTCAAACCAACACATCACCATAATAATTGTTTGGGATTGGGGCCTATCTAGCTACCCCTAAACTTAAAACATACTCTTTTAATACTTGTTCACATAACTGTATACCCTAAACTATACAGAACCCATCCGAGGCTTCAGCAGAAAAACATAGAACTGCAGACCTTCTCCTTCAACTTAGGCAGCTGCGGGACAGGAACAGCTCCGGGAGCAGTCACCCCACCATGGCTGGAGGACGTCTCATATGCATCCTCGAACTTCATGTATGTACCCAACTGGGCAGCTGCCAAATGTGCATAGCAAATAGGAGCAACTGTACCAAAAAAGACATAGGTTGATGAGAAGACATGTTTTGCAATTCAGAGTAAGATTTTTAAATAGAGGATACATCTCAACAAGCGAAGGAAAAACAATTTAGGTTAGATCATTCAAATGTAATGCATATCACAAAGACTAGACAGCTAGCAGAAATGCCCAATCAGAATATTTACCAACAGATATGGCAGTAGTGCTCCTTTGATACCTGCAATAAACAAAGATTCGTGAGGACTTTTGACTAAACAACTGTAGACAATTACAAAGAAATCACTACACGAGTGTATACACTTACACGTATGAAAGAGAATGGACAAGCTCTTGAAGATTGTCGGGAGAAAACCCAATTTGATCTAGCAGCACATGGTAATGAGTAGGCCTTGTAGTTCCCTGCATAACAAACACACAAAAATAAACACTATTACAATAATAAGGACACAAAGGTCTAACAAAGAAGGTGTGAGAGAAACAGAGAAGTCACTGGTAGAAATTTCTTCTCTCATGAATCATCATAGACATTTAGAGCAACTTCATGAAATCAGTCAATCAAAAAAGGAAAGAAAAAAACACAATTGAGCGGGATAAGCATAACAAAAATAAATCAGAAGCATGAACCTTGTGTCAATATTTACAAGGATAACAGAGTTCAGAAAGATGGCCCAAACCTTATCAGTAGTACTGCTTTAACAAAAAGCTAAATTCAACACAATACAAGTGACATGACTTCAATCCAAAAAATTCCCTTATTACTGGATAATGTGTAAGAAACACATAAATAGAAACAAACCACATTACAAATTTCAACAAAACTAATAAAGTCAAGCATTAATCAAAACTGGAACAAAAATAAGGGATTACTTACAATCATTCCTGCATGTGCACAAAGGTAGAAGTCATTGTTCTTCGGATGACAAATTTTGTTGTCAATCACAGTTCCTACAAATAGAAAATAATATTTAAATGAAGATCACATTTGACATCCATGAAAAAGGGACTAAATGATGAGTCAATAAAAAAGTAAGCCTCACCAGGCTGAACATTGTCTGGAGAATTTTGCAGGAAAAACTTGGTATGATGATTTTTCTGGGCTACAATTACCACAAACTTTGGGTCCCAGTTCTCATCAAGAAACTTGCACGCCTAGAAACAGTAAAAGATGTTATATTTGTTCTGCACTGTCATAGTATTTGTTCTGCACAAGTACTTAGAAGACAAAACATATAATCTAAGTCCAAGATTGAAAGGTAGTACAGCATACCTCGATGATCTGATCAAGTTCAACATTCAGAACTTGATTGAATTGGGACTCACTGACACCATCCCGGAATATTATGACCTGATCAGGCTTTCTCTGTCCTGAACTTTTATAAAAGTCCAATAGAAGTTCCCTGAGATCCAAAAAGAAATGCAAATCATAATAATACAGAAAAAATGATTGCCCACAGAATTGACATACCACACAATTCTTATTAAGGTAAGAATCATGAAACAGGTCTATGTTCAGTCAATTAATTTTATGATTCCAATGTACCTGATGATTCCACCATCCTCCTTCTCAGACACTCTTTTGAAAAGAGAGTCTATCATCTCAACCTTAGGCGACTGTGTGCGTACAGATGCCCTATAACGAGAGATCGAAGGCCACTGCCTGGAGCTAACCACCTATAAATTGAAAATAAAAACTGATTGAATTTAATGATAACTCAAAAACCCAAAGATAAGGGGGGATAATCATCCCTACCGCAGCTATAGATGGGACATCAGAATGCCCAGGGGAACCATGGGACACATCCATTCCAAGGATTATAGTCGGAAGCTTAGAAACAACAGGGAGTGCGGGCGTTCGTTCAATTGCTAACATAGAACAGAGTCCTCCAAGCTGCAAGCAGATAGAGACATTAGAAAAACAAAGAACAATATCCCAAGTGGTTTAACTACTGAAGATTAGAACTTGGAAAAGTGAAAAGGGGAAAAACCATTTGATAGGAGCACCACCTTAGCATTGATCTTGAGTAACAGATTAGTCAGGTACTGATCATTAATCCTAGGAGTGGGAGACATACATTGAGTGACTATATCAAACTCAGCCAGATTCTTTCGTTTCCATGGACCTGAAAATTTCAAAGAACTACATATGTAAGGATATGAAAGGATAACACTTAAAAGAACTAGATAGCCAATGCATATAACGAGGTGAGAATATGCACACCATAGAGATCAGAATTTTTCCTTTCAGGCAGCAGACAGAGAAGGAATTGTGGAGCTCCAGGAAGCTTGGATTGAATGTCGTTAAACATCTTCTCCACTCTAAGCACAGGAGATAGACGTCTGTTTTGATTGTTCTCCTCAAACACATCAAATGGAGGATTAATGTGCTAAAAGAACAAGACAAAGAACGTAAGCCACATTCAATAAATTTCAATGTGCTAACAAACAAATCCCTTGACAATACAAAAAAATTAGAAGTTAAGCTTACAATTCCTTTCATATCTGCACATCTGGTAAGATCCTGCACAAGTCTACGTACATCACAACGTGCTGAGAAGTTAACAACAGCCCATCGTTCAATCTTAGTCGGCTCCATGAATTTCTGCATGAAAGCATGTGTCTTAAACTACTGAGAACTGAGAACCAGGAAAACAAACATATACCAAAAAGTACGCTGAAAGGTGTAAAGAGAAAACCTTATTGTTGAAATTCCATCGCCCATTCCGTGGAAACAATTCTTCTCCATTGCCCATTTTTAACTGTCATAAAAAAAAAATGACAAAATTACAATTTAGATCTAAAATAATGACCATTAGTATAATCCTGAACAAACCAATATAAATTCCAGTACATCAAGAAACATATTAGTATTACATCACCAAGATATTCATGATTTCTTACCTTTGGAGCTGGCAGAACACGCCCCTCCACTTGGGTAAAATTAGAGCTGATAGAAACACCACATGATCGCAGCATTGGATCAGCACCATAGTTACTATTCCGCAAAGCCTGCACAAAAATTCAAACACTCATGATGCATTATATAATAAACAAAAGCACGAGAAGAATCTAAATGAGTCAGAGAAAGGACCTACATTAGACAAGGCAGACATCCTTTCTTGAGGCTTCTGCCTTGATTTTTCAACCAGTGAAGCTCTTTGGAAAGTGGATAGTGCTTTTGTGTAACGTTGCAAGGACACCAATTCACAGAGCTATGGTATTTCGAATTCCAACACAAGCAAGAATTAGTTGCAAAAGACATAAAAAAAAAGTCATAAACAGTCATCATCTACAGTGCATCAATTCACCTCAATAGGAATATAAGTTGGCCGCTTTGGCTTCCCAACATTAATGCATGGTAGATCACCAGAATACTGCAACTGTATGTTGCGGTGGTTAACAAAATAGTCATAAACCGTAACTTCCAGAGTCTCAGCTTCACCGTCACTATTCTTACTTTTCTGCTTCAATGTAAACCTACATTGTGGGGAAAAAATTAAGAGGTCAATTAGTCTGAATTAAGCACAAAACTAAAGAAAAAACACTGTTATGGAATCAGAAAACAAACATCTGTTCTCGGCATATTTGCTCGCTCAGTCCAGTTCTTATGCTCCTGATTGGATGGATTGACTTTTATCCTCAGATTCTTAAGCACACGTTTAGCCTATACAGGGAATCGTATAGTGAATAAAGATTGAAGCAAGATAACTTGAATAACTACGAAAGGAAGGAAATTGCTATTAATTACCTTGGACCAATCAAGGGAGAAAGGATCTCTAGCATTTTGATTACTAATCAAGAAGTCTACTACTGGACCAGGTTGAATTGTCATTGTAGTCGATACATCTAAAATAGAAAGAGAAGCAAGTATTAAACAAAACAAACCATACAAGGCAGAAAAATACATGAGCTAAAAGATAGAACACCAACCAATGTTCAATGAGAGGCCTCCTTGACTGGTTCTGAAACTTGAGTGGAAACCCCTGCAGCCTAAAACACCACCTCCAATGGGAACAAAATTAGCTGGATCATTCTGGAAGAATGATTGGCGAACAAGTAAGCATCCCCTGCGACATTCAAGTTAAGAATCAGATTTAATATCGTGGAGCAAATCATAAAAGTGAAAAAACGGTATGCTCACACAACTACATGGACAGGAAAAAGTGTATAACTCACTGTTCAGCAGCATTCTGCCTTAAAATGATGTCCAAGACCCTCAGTTCTTCTTGGAAGTTTTCTGATTCCTGTCCACGCAAAGCATTTTGAATGGCTTCCATGGGAATCTTGGCTGCAAAGCTAATCGCCACCCGAAAGGTCTTTGACTGATATGGCCGCCTTAATCTCTTGCGATCATTTTCATTAGGGCTGTCATGGCCATTGGCATTTCCATTGTTCCTATACATAAAAAAAAATACCACATGTTAGAGCTGAATTAACAACGAATAACTCAATCTATAGTGAAAATCTACCTGTTAGAAGTAACATCCTCAAGTACAACCGTGAACTCATTTTTGTTATCTGGAAGAGGACCAACAGTAGATAAGCTCTTCTCCCCATCATATGCAAAGTCCTTGCCAGCCAGCTCACTGCTATAAGTCTCATGCAGCCTATCAATTACTTTTCTTCCAACACCCTTGCCATCAATTGGGCGACCGTCTTCATAGGAAAGAGAAACCTGACGCAAAATGCAACAAGAATGAATTTACATCCATCGATAATTACTGCTTGCAAACCTCACTAGTAAAATCAAATGGCATAGAGATAAAGTACCAAATTAACTTACACTGTAATGGTAGAAGTGTCCATCTACATTTCCCACATTCACCTTGAAGTGATTGGTGAGAACTGATACCTTCTGCCCCTTAGATCCAAGGCCTTGTCTAGCCATAGGAACCCGTGCAGTTTTCTTCTTGGCAGGTTCAGATTCTGCCTTGATTGGTACCACATTCGGAGGAAGAGGGGGTGGCGGAGGCAGAGGATCCCCAGCTGCCCCATTTCCATCTGACTCAAGTGGATCCATATCCTAACCAAGAATTATTTATACATATAAATAAATTAGGATCAGAAAGAAATATCGCAAGCATTTTTAGCTACACAACAAGCCTGATGTAAAGTTGGTAGTATCATCAAGATAAGCATTCATAAAAAAACCCATAGTTCTAGTCTCTTGGAATAATATATTCTTTTTGGCCACATTGTCTTGATTTATGTCAATCTTAAAACCAAGCTAGTGTTTATTATACTTAATCAACTTAAAAGCATTCATCTCTATATAAAATTCTACAAAGAAAAAACATAGACAGACATGCAGGGGGCTGGTAACAGAATACAAAAAAAGCCAGACATTGAAATATCGACAAAGAAAAATTAAGTATCTACATTTGAGAATCTTTTTATCGAACAATCTGCTCAAAAAAACCAACATGCAAGCACAAAAGACATGTTTACACAGAATATTACCTATAACGTAAGAGATCTGAGGCAAATAGCTTATCTTGGTGAATGCTGGGACATACACAAGCAAAAATAGAAAAGTAAGCACATAGCCAACAGATAACACGTAAAATAGCAAAAAAACCTTTCAATTTTACACCAACGTCAAAGAAAGAAAGTGCAATACAAGGAAATTAACTATCAAATTGAAGGGTCTCAGTTCAGTTACGTACCGGAGGAGCCAAAATATGTGATGAAAATCCTACTTGAGTGCAAGAGAGAACCTTAAAAAGGCAAGAAGACTTAAATCAAACGAAGATGAAAGACGGGGTTACAGATATGAATCATTAATGTCATAAGTTCCTGTTAACCATTGCTATATCCGTAACATATTAACATTCCACAAATAAAAAAAATTGCAACTTTCATGTCTAAAAAGCTATATAATCTTCACAATCTAAACTATACAAATAAAAGCAGCAAAACCCATGAAAAGTCTATATCTATTCTAAAGATCCTAAACGAACCTACTTGGATATTAAAGTTTAAACCTTTTGACTTCAAGTCAAACATTAAACGAAGCCCTGCATCCTGGTCAAAAAGAAACAAAACCAAGCCTTGTATCTCTCAAGATTAACTTAAAACATCAAAGCTATTACCTTTTTTGGATTTGCAACTTTCATGTCTAAAAAGCTATATAATCTTTCACAATATAAACTAAACAAATAATAAAAGCAGCAAAACCCATGAAAAACCAACTCAGAAAAATCTATAACACTTCAAAAGATCCTAAAGGAACCTACTTAAAGTTTAAAACTTTTAACTTCCAGGTCAAACATTAAGCTACTTTAAACGAAGCCCTGCATTATGGCCAAAAAAAGAAAAAAAAAAAAACGAAGCCCTGCATTTCTCAAGAATAACCTAAAACATCAAAGCTATTACCTTTTTTGGTGATTCATGAACAAAAAGCGTGGTGATTCATGAACAAAAAGCGAAACTGAGAGTGAGAGGAAAGGGTACGGCAAAAAAAAGAAAAAAGAAAAAAAAGAAAGGGTTGGCCTTAAGGTTCTTCGCAGCAGAGAGTGTCAGAGTGCACCCAAAGCGAGAGTAATCGTGACGCGAGGGAAGGAAGATGAAGGTTTATATAGGTTTTATGGGGAAAAAGAACGGCATCGTTTTGCTTATAGCCAAATAGTGACCATATGAAGGGAGACGAGGGTTTTTTTTTGGCATCAAAAGGGAGACGAGGGTTTAATTGGGTTTTATTTATGTAATTAATTCAGTAATTACAGGCTAATATATTCAACCATGTCTTCCATTTTTTGGTTTGGGTACTAAACTTCCACCATGTAAAGAGATTTAGACCCACATTAAGATCAATACAAACTAATTCCCATACATGAACAGCCAAATGGTGCATAAGGCCACAACAGTTAACCAGAAATATTGTTCATATATCACAGGGATATCAAGGTCAAGGTCATCATCATCATCATCACTGCTTCTTCAAATTGATGTAACACAAATTCCACTTCCTCCCGAAACTCATCTAACTTCAATTCCAAGCCCTTTCGAATCTCTTCAAATTTGGGTTTCATGTCAGTAAAATGTTTCCTTGCTATCTCCAACTCCTCATGAAGTGAAGCAGCAGTGTCTTTGGATTCATCAATCTCTGCGAAGCCGCCTTTAACATGTGTACAAAGCCATCCTAATCCTAAGCCCTTCAAAAAACTCTGCAGCACATGGACAAACAAGTAGTAGTGATCAGTTTAAGATCAGGCTTCCAAATCCAAATACAACAGAAATGAAGTGGTCAGTTACGTCACCAATTATTATGCCGAATTTCTTTGAGTTTTCCATTTCATTTGATTTGCGCACAACATTACGCAATGTTCTAACAACTTTGTCATTCAGTTCTTCAAATAACTTTCCTCTTGCTTCCATGAGTTCATCTATCTCCTCCTTAAGTCTGGCTATATCCATTGTTACCGGAGCACTACAGTCCTTGGTAATTTCAATCAACGCGTTAATTTTGTTCTTCACTCTTTTATGGCCCTTGTCTTCTGCTTTCATTTCTTCTCCTATCTCCTCCAGAAATTTGAGAATTTCATCCTCTAACATGTCAGCATCAATCACAGAACCTAAATCAGAAAATGCAGTTCATTTAGTGACTCTTCTCCTTTTTTTATTTCCTTACAATAAGTAATTAAGATATAGGCATCCTACTTTTAAGATTCCAATAGTTAAAACCTGATTCTTTTGCTTGATCAGCAACTCTAGCCTCTCCAGGACTGGTATAATGCAGTTCAGTTTTTGCAGGCGACCATTTTCCTTGTCTAAAGGATCCGGGGAGGTAGATGAAGAGATCCCAAATCGCTGGAACGCATTGAAATTCAGACTTGAATGATCAAGCAGAGACCCACCATTGGTAACAAACTGCAGACACAAAGAAAGAAAATGCACTACAAATTTACAATGAAAGTAACTATGAAATTGAAGGGTCTTAGTTATGCATTTAAACCATATTGCTAAAATGTATGATGAAAGGGTCTCAGTTCAGTTAACAGTAATGTGTTGAAGGAGCTAAAATGTACGATGAAAATCCTACTTGAGTACAAGAGAGAATCTTTAAAACACAAACACAAGAAGACCCAAATCAAATGAACATAAAAAATGGGGTCACAGCTATAAATCATTAATTTAATGTCATGACTTCTTGTTAACCATATTGCTATTTCCATAACATTCTACTAATCAAAAGTTTGCAACTTTGCATGTCTAAAATGCTAAATAATGTTCACAATCTAAACAGAACAAGTAAAAGCAGCAAAACCCATCAAAAACCAACTTCCAGAAAAGCCTAAAGATCCTAAAAAGGAACCTACTTGGATAAAAAGTTTAAACCTTTAACTTTCAGTCAGACACTAAGCTGCTACCTTAAACAAGGCCCTGCATTTCTCATGATTAAAACCAAAGACAATCAAGGATATTACCTTTTTTTGGTGATTCATGAACAAAAGATTGAAACTGAGAAGAAAGGGTCGGCCTTTGAAAAATCTTCAGAGCAGAGAGTGAACCCAAAGCCCTGGAGCCGCGGGACAAAGCTCTCGACAACAACATCTCTGCAAATGGAGAAATCGTTACGGGAGGGAGGAAGATGGAAAGTTTCGATGGATTTAATGGGGAAAATAAACGACACCGTTTACTAAAAAGGGTCAAGATGGGCTGGGTATTCAGAAAAAGGAGCTTTCATGGGCTTGATCGGATCTCAAATCCAGTATCTAACCCGACCCATAAGATTTCCAGTAGATCTCAGCGTTTTGGATGTCGGATCCGGGTTGCATATAGAGGAAAAAAAAAAAAAGAAAAAAGAAAAGGAATCAGAGAGAGAACAAAAGGCAGCGAAGTCTTTCCTTTCTCTCTCTATAGCTGCTGCTGCTGGTCTTTCTTTGGTAGAAGAGAGAAGCCCAAAACTGCTTAAAATCTCTTTCAACTCTTACGTAAGCTTATTTTGTGTTATCTTTCCTTCTTGAATTTTGCATTTTCTTCACTCTTAATTCTCTCTTTTAGTTTGAAATATCTCCCCTTTTATCTTCATATATATTGCAATTCAAATTCATAGTTTCTTTGCACTTTCCATCTTTGTTTCTGCCTTCATTTCCCCATTGTTTGCTATGGTTAGACCCTTTTCTTCTTGAAAGATTTGGGTCCAATTCAGTTGTCTTTGGGGTTTCAATTTTCGTGCAAAATTAGGGCTTTTTGGGGTTTAGGGTACCCTTTAGGGTTCAACTTATAAGGTTTGGTCTTGAAGGGAAATTTTGCTTCTTTGGGTGTTTTTGGTTAGTGGGTATTTGCTGAAATAGCTTAGAAATTTTACTTTGTTCTGAATGCTTTAGATTTTGGTGGGGGTTTTGAGATTTTCCCGGTGAATTAGGTTTAGTGATGTCTGTGAACAACAATAATCCCCCAAAGAACCTTGGGCCCTCTTCCTCGCCCTTTGGTAATGCGGGGATGGTACCTCCATCTATGACTGGAAACCCAGCATTCTCACAAGCACAAGCACAGGCTCAGGCTCAACTAAATGCTGGTTTTCAGCATCAGTTTCAACTTTCCCAAGCTCAGGCGCTTGCTCAGGCTCAGTCAAAAGCGCATGCTCAAGCGCAGGTAGCTCATGCCCAGTTACAAGCACACCTACAAGCTCAAGGGTTAGCCCTTAACCAGGCTCAGAATGCAGGCATTGGGAATTTAGGTTCATCTTCGCCATCCATGTCTACTCCTGGCAGTGCAAGTGCAAAGAGGATCCTTCAAAAGCCCCCTGTGCGCCCTCCTGGTGTTCCAATGACGAATACAATGTCCCCTTTGAGAACTATGGATCTTACGCCCGCTGCACGTAGAAAGAAGCAGAAGCTTCCTGAGAAACAGATGCAGGAAAGAGTGGCAGCAATTCTTCCCGAATCTGCTCTATACACCCAGCTGCTTGAGTTTGAAGCACGTGTTGATGCTGCATTAGCTCGGAAAAAGGTCGACATCCAGGAAGCACTTAAGAACCCACCCTGTGTTCAGAAAACTCTTAGAATATATGTTTTCAACACATTTGCTAATCAGATTAAGACAATTCCAAAGAAGCCTAACGCAGAGCCCCCTGTGTGGACCCTCAAGATTATTGGGAGGATCTTGGAAGACGGGGTAGATCCAGATCAGCCTGCCTTTGTTCAAAAAACGAATCCCTTGTACCCAAAGTTTTCATCCTTCTTCAAGAGAGTGACGATTTCCTTGGACCAGAGACTGTATCCAGACAATCACATCATTATATGGGAGCATGCTCGATCACCTGCACCTCATGAAGGTTTTGAAGTGAAGAGAAAAGGTGATAAGGAATTTACTGTGAATATACGATTGGAAATGAATTATACACCTGAGAAGTTCAAGCTATCTTCAGCTTTAATGGAAGTCCTTGGGATTGAGGTTGATACGCGCCCGAGAATTATTGCTGCAATTTGGCATTATGTAAAGGCTAGAAAACTTCAGAATCCAAATGATCCATCTTACTTTAACTGTGATCCACAGCTTCAAAAGGTTTTTGGGGAAGAAAAGGTGAAATTTACCATGGTTTCACAGAAGATATCGCAGCATTTAACTGCACCACCACCCATACATTTGGAGCATAAGATTAAGCTTTCCGGGAATTGTCCTGCTGGAACTGCATGCTATGATGTGTTAGTCGATGTGCCCTTCCCCATACAAAGGGAATTGTCTGCTCTGTTGGCAAATGCGGAGAAGAGCAAAGAAATTGAAGCATGTGATGAAGCAATATGTGCTGCCATTAGGAAAATTCATGAGCACCGAAGAAGGCGTGCATTCTTTCTAGGGTTCAGTCAATCACCAGTGGAGTTTATTAATGCCTTAATTGAGTCTCAGAGCCGGGATTTGAAATTAGTATCCGGAGAAGCTAGCCGAAGTGCTGAAAGAGAGCGGAGATCAGATTTCTTCAACCAACCATGGTAAGTACATTCTTCTGTTTTAATTGCATTTCTACTTGTTGAATATTTTATTTTAACATCAAGTTGGGAACCATAGCATATCACTAGGAATTTAGTCACTACTGATAATATCTTGAATCATGATTAACTTGGTAGAAACCTCAGTATTCATTTGACCCTTCAATGCCTTGTGGAAACTTTTTATTACATCTTCCCTCTATTCACCAAGTAATACTATTACTCGAGCGGTTTTATTTATTTTGCCATAGCCCATATGTGAAGCAGCAGACATGCAAGTCATCGTTTCTTAATTCATGAGTCATGACCCCATCTTATTTATGCTTTGAAATTTAATCTTAAATTCTGTTGATTGGAATGTCTTAAAGTCTTCAATTTTTGAGATAAATTTGTTTGCTGCAGCCAAAAGAGTCCACCCTTTCACACTTGTGACCATGCTTGATGAATTATGCTCACTAGGTTTCTGAGTTTCATACACAAAACCTAATGATAGATATATGGTGATAACCAATTTATGTTAGATGAGACATACTCAAGTTCTGTTTTGGTGATTCTAACAGGGTTGAAGATGCTGTTATCCGTTATCTGAATCGCAAGCCAGCTGCGGGAAGTGATGCTCCAGGAAGCATGTGAATCACGGTTCTGAAGCTATTGACAGCCACTGTGTTTGTGTTATTGATTTGAATCATGTAGCAACTGTAGACCATTCCTTTACTGGAAGTAGAATTGCAATGTTGTTGGATGGTAGTTGAGAGGGATGTAGAATAGGAAGTAGCTTGTTTAGGCATAATTATCATCAAAAACTAAATAACAAAACAATAGAAATTAGCAAGATAGTCTCTTATTCTGTTCAATTTGTAACTTATAATATGGTAGACATCTGGCTGCTTTTGTGGTTTGACTTCAATGTTTCCTTTTGGTTCATATAAATGCAATGATAATCTTTCAATGTAGATTTCTCAATTTAGAAATGCAGTACTTCTTATGTCTTTCCTTTCATGTTAAGTTGCAGAAGGCTAAAGGTTCAAATTATTTATCAACTGAGTCCAGATTTTCTAAACTTGCTCAATTAAGTTCAATTTTAGCAAATTATTTGAGCATGTTAGACCCTTAATTTTTTTTACTGAATTATAAGGTTATTTATGCCCTTATTTGACAAATAATCCCAAATGTTGGGCCATAAAGTCCAATTTAGCCCAATGATGAGTTCATTTCTTGTCCGCTCAATTTAAAGCGAGCCAAAACCGGAGAGTGGCGGGAAAATGACTCAAAGCCCAAATTAGAATCACTACTTTCCTCTTCTTCTTCGTTGCAAATTGCATTTTGATTTTCGCAGCAAAAACCAGGAAAACAATCAAATTAACAAACAAAAGTTTATCAGAAGAGAGAGAGAGAGGAAATGGAAGAATCGAAATCGAAAGAGCAAATGTGTTGGAGGAAAGAAGTGGATCAGAACCTAAAACGGCTTCACTCACTGCTTTTTGGCGCCGAGCTCTGCCTCGAGAAGCGGGATTACTCGTCGGCTCAGGTCCTCTCGCTTCAACTTATCGGCTTCCTCGATTCTCACTCTCAGTCTGAAGTTGATGAGGCCTTCACTCGTCCCATCCGTAACGACGCTGTCTCTAAGCTCAACTCAGCCCGGCGTGCCCTCGTTGAAGAATCCGATCGGTATTTCTATTTCTTTTCATGAATTACTAGTTTTTAGGATTTAAAACCTTTTTGTTCAATTGAATTAATTTAAACTATAATATGGTCATCTTATAGGATAATTTTTGCTATTAAAGCTTGATTAAGTTTGATGTTGATAAAGTTTATTCTGAATAATTTCAGCCGAGCATTTGAACAGGCAGGCAAAGCTCTTGGTTGTGTTTTTGGCAAAAAAGGAGCCATTGAAATTGGAAATATTAAGCAATCGAAATATTTTGGTCCATTTCTTCAGCAATCTAAGGGAAAGGCTTCAACCGAATTGGTATAAAACACTTTAATTTCGTTTCCTTCAATTAATATCTCTGGAAAAAGTTCATTTAATTTTCTTTAGGGTCACGAATTGAAGTTTTTTCTTTTCTTTTTCTAATAAGTGAGCTTTGATTTTGTCTCAGGGAGGCCAGGAAGGCAGGCAAGAAAAATTGGTTAGCAAACCTTCAAAAATAATTACACAGGCAAAGTTGACCTCTTTGTATGGAAACAAAATTGCAAGGGCAAATAATTGCTCATACAGAAGTTCTTTTGACTCCAAAGGTAATAGTTCCAAAGATTGTGTTATAGTTGAAAAGGGTCATTTTTATAGCAACCCTCCTAGGGGACACAGTGTTTACAAAGTTGAAGAGGAAGAAAGGAGCTATGGGAATACCTCAGGGACAAAGCGTGCACATATAGAAATTAGTAACCCCAGAAATGATGATGCAAGGTCTCCATCAAGCAATGAAGAAGCTAATGCTGATGTTTCTGGGAATGGATTTGTAACAGCACGAGCAAAACTGGTATGATACAAAAATATTGGAGTTTTGGCATGTAAACCAGCTCTTGTTCAAGTTCTGAAGTATTAGGAAGTATATTAGTTTGTGTTTCATTTCTATATTTGTTTCCTCAGATTCTAATGTTAATCACTTCTTTATAGGAAATGGATACAAGGCAAAAGCGAGGGCTGGCTGGTTCTCCAAGTGCTTCTATCTCCCCACAGAGTGATACCGGTTTCAACGCTAGAGGTTATGGTGCAAAATCCTACGGTACTTCACGCCGTGGAGTTCGTGGTAATTTTGTTCCCCCGATAAAATCTAATGGGGGCAGTGTGGGCAATGTGACATCAAGAATAGGTGGAAAGGGCGACGATGGATTAGATGATTCAACAAGGACATGGTGAGTTGTGTAAATTCTTGTAAGGAAGGAAACTGCTATTTAAATTATATCCGTGTGTGTTGTTAACTTACCTATTATCATGGAATGTTGTTGAATTTTCAATGTCTGGTCTCTGGAAATGTGAGATTTGTGTTGACTAAAGAACTTATACCATGTAGAATCAATACCATGCTAACAAACAAATGAGCCTCTAAGGTCTTCATGGACATATTTCTAACTGAGTTCAAGCACTATTTGATCTCATATAACCAGGACATGTCTTCAATGATATTTAATAGCATAGTTGAGATGTCTAATGTCTGATTTGTCTTTCATGGTTTTTGCCTCCAGTTTGGAAATGCTCTGTGGTCCTGATGGTGAACTTCCTGAGAAACTTAGGAATTTGGAACCTCGCCTTATTGAGCATGTCAGTAATGAGATTATGGATCGAGATCCAAATGTTCGTTGGGATGATATTGGTATTATAAGATAGCTGAAACTTCCATTTATCTTTCAGCTTCATTCAGTTATGTGCTTACATAATTTTTTTTTTTTCAATTACAATTTCTGCCTGAAACTGCTGCAGCTGGATTGGAGCATGCCAAAAAATGTGTGACAGAGATGGTGATATGGCCATTATTACGACCTGACATATTTAAAGGCTGTCGCTCTCCTGGAAGAGGTCTTCTTCTCTTTGGTCCCCCAGTAAGTAGCTTTCTGTTCTCTGTAATTTGACATGCTAATAGCATGGGCTTATAAGTTCTTTGGGAGCCTACTTTTACTACAGGGAACGGGCAAAACAATGATTGGAAAGGCTATAGCTGGAGAAGCAAAGGCCACTTTTTTCTACATATCTGCTAGTTCATTGACAAGCAAGTGGGTATGTTTCTGTCTCCCTGTTTGTCTGTATAATGTTTTGTATGTGGTTCTGAATGGCTGGAAGGCCTGTCAAATATTTTGGTACCTATGACCTGATATCTATGAGGTCCACAGTAAGTCTATAGATCAAAATAACTCAATTTGCTCCTAGCATTTATTGTAGAAGTTACTGCTTACTTTATTGTGGCCCGGATATGGTATTAAATCAATCATATCAACATTTGAACCTGGTGACTGTAGATTGGCGAGGGTGAAAAGCTAGTGAGGGCACTTTTTGGCGTGGCCAGTTGTCGTCAGCCGGCTGTAATTTTTGTTGATGAAATAGATTCACTTCTATCTCAGGTACAATATATCTATGGCTCTTAAAGACAAACTTGAATTAGATTCAGAGCTACCTGTGAAAGCTGTATAGGGGATCCTCATCCTCTTCATCCATGTAGTTTATGGACACACGGGATTGTTTAATCATAATAAGAATCGATAAATTATGTTGATGCAGTTTATTACACTCTTACATCAGAAAATCTTCATAACCAATCAATAAAGCATTCTGTTATATAAGTTTTTATCTGATTTCAGCGTAAGTCAGACGGTGAGCATGAATCAAGTAGAAGACTCAAGACACAGTTCCTCATTGAAATGGAAGGCTTTGATAGTGGCAGTGAGCAAATTCTTCTTATAGGTATTACAGAAGCCATAAATTCATATGTATAGCTTTCAACATATTGAAAACATTTAATTAGAGGGACCTACTATAGGAAATAAGAGTATTGCTAGTTTGCAACCACTACTTAATGCATGTATGTTAAATCCTTAATTCTTTTCAAGTATAGGGCTAATTGAGCTTGTGAATTTATGTCTGCATCTTATAACAATGAAATAGAAGCCCCAATCCAAGTTACATTTGACATTTTGAATTTTAGAATTTACTTCAATCTCTTCAGATATGGCAAGTCATATTAAGCAGTTGTAATGACATCTTTGTATTGTCCAGGAGCGACAAATAGACCTCAAGAACTTGATGAAGCAGCACGGAGAAGACTTACCAAGAGGCTATATATACCCCTTCCTTCATCAGGTGCAACTGACATTTCTTATCTAATTCTCTAGCCATTTTTGTCACAAACTTTGATTCTGACTTTACTTTTACTGAAAATGAAGAAGCAAGAGCCTGGATAATACGTAATCTCTTAGAGAAGGATGGACTATTTAAGCTGTCAGAAGATGACATTGATGCAATATGCAAGCTAACAGAAGGTTAGCTTCTGTCTTCTCTTGGCTTCATATTATTTAAAGCTACTATCCTCTGAAATTTCCTTGCTCTGTACCTTTCCCTTGCAGGCTATTCAGGATCAGACATGAAAAACTTAGTGAAAGACGCGTCTATGGGTCCTCTAAGAGAGGCTCTCAAACAAGGCATAGAAATTACAAAGCTGAAAAAAGAGGATATGCGGCCAGTAACTCTCCAGGTAATATTATGTTAGTATATGAACTAGAATAAACATGTCTGCTAAGTTAAAGTATCATCAAGTTAATCATTTGAAGTTATATTCTTTTGTAGGACTTTGAAAATGCCTTACAAGAGGTCAGGCCCTCAGTTTCTTTGAACGAGTTGGGTACTTACGAAGAATGGAACAAACAATTCGGAAGCTTATCACTCTGATGATTGAAAAAAAAAGAATAGGTAGATGACAGAGGAGATTGTTCCATGTAAGCATCAAGCATAAAGCAGCATCAATCTTCCATATACCAAGAAAAAGAAAAGGAGCGCCTTCTAACGGTCACATTTAATCCTTCTTTCATTTCTATATTAATTGATATCTCCCCTAAATCGGCCTAGATTTGCCAGCGTCAGCTCTTCTTTTCGTTTATTACTTAGTGTATAAAATGAAAAAAAAAGGAAAAAAAAAAAAAGCCTCTATCTGGTGAGCAAGACCATGAGCTGTAATGGTTCATTTTTTAATACTAAAGCAAGGTAGTTAATCAAATGAGGAAGAATAAGAAATGAGCTTATTCGTACTATGCTGATTAGTGCTAAAGATTATTATTTTGAAGAATCGAGACTTTTCCTTCTTAAAATATCATTTACATGTGCCATTGTCATTATCGGTTCAAACACGCATGCATGTGCATTTCTGACTATGCATTAGAGATGATTAATCAACTATGCTTATGCTTTTATAATTCATCAATGATCGTTGATACAAATGATAATATATATGATTAATCTCTTATAAAGCTTTGTATACTATTAGTTTTAGCTAATCATTTTCCTCCTAAATTATAATACAGAGGAGACATGATGGCATATATAATACAATTTTAATTCAGAAAACCATTGACTCTAAACTAAATTAATGTATTTCTTTTGGTCTTATCTTTTCTGAATCACAACTTTTAATCCACCAGCCATGTGAGCCGTCAAGAATGGCACAAAGACCGGCTTTTCTGAACCAACTGGTCTGATTTGAAACCGGCTAAGTATGGAAGCTACCACATATTTCATCTGAATGAAGGCCATCTCTTTCCCAAGACAAACCCTCGGACCGGCCTGAAAAACTGGAAATTTATATGGACATACCTTCTTTAATGATCCTCCATGGCTACAACTTGGTTCACTGAACCACCGGCTTGGTCTGAACTCGAACCAGTCTTTTCCCCATAATGCTTCCATCCTTCCCATACCGTAGGGAAAATATGTCACTCTATCTCCTGCTTGAACTAGAGTTCCATCTGGCAAAATGTCATCCATTAAAGCATGCTTGGAATCCCAAGCTACTGGTGGATAAAGTCTCATGGATTCACAAATTGAAGCTTGTAACAATTTCAATTCCTTCAATGATTCATAATCTAACAAATTATTTTGTTCCTTCTTATTCTTTATCTCTTTGACCAATTCTTGCTCTATAACTGGATGCCAGGAAAGTAACCAGAAGAGCCACGTCATTGCTGCTGAAGTTGTGTCCCTTCCTGCCATGATGAAACTTATAGCCATATCTCTTACAACTTCCTCATCATGTCCAGCCAATATTAGCCTTGACAAGAGATCTTGATCCCCACAATTGTCAATATCTCTCTTCTTTTCGCGAATTAAGTCTTCGATATAAGCATGAACTTCATCAACAGCATCCTTGAGCTTTTTCTCTGATCCAATTCCAAGCCATTTCTTGACTTTCCACACAAGAAACAAAGGCGCAGCTCCACGTTTAGCACATATTTCTGATGCCATGTCGAACGCCTTGTTGAGAGGCGAAACGGGCAAAGAAGGATCTAAATAACAACGATCCACACCTAAAGAAACCTTGCAAATCATGTTGAATGCAAGATTTCTTAGTAAATCCTGCAAGTCAACCACTTTTGATGATGATGATGATGATAATGACTCTAAATAAGGTAACAAGTGATTTTCCACCTCTTGTTCCAATGAAGTCATCATGAATTCTCTTAAAGAATTTGTGCTGAAAGCATGACTTGCTAATTTCCTCTGCATTTTCCAAAGCTCCCCATCAACATTGAAAATCCCATAGCCAAGAAAGTCCCCAAGGATCTCAGTGAAAGGCTTTCCTTTAGGGAAATTGTTGAAGTTTGTCTTGAGCATATACTCAACATTATCTGAATTTGCAGTAACAATTGTTCTTCGAGCACCAAGCCGGTTCACCACAATTGTGTTGGTTGCCGATTCTGCAAGTAACTCTGTGTACCAATCTAACAAACGAGTCCGGTTTTTGTAGAAAGAAATCAAGCAGCCAATTATGGGATATGTTGGGGGGCCAATTTTTGACAGTTTTGAAGCTCTGCTGATTGCATGCAACAAAGAGAAAAACACTGATATAAACACAAAGTTCAAAGGAAGAAGCCTAAAAACAGACATGAAGATTTCCATAGCTCTGCAACATCAAAGGGTATTTGCAAAACTAGCTCTAATGTAGAGGGTTATTGTATTGATAGAAAAAATATTATACCAGCTACTATAGTATTATTATAGTTTTTTTTAAATGTTATGTTATTTTCTTGGTATGGTCATTGTTATTATTATCACAATAATGAATAGGTGTACCAACAAGGGGTTGGATCAAGTGGTAAGCAGGTTTCGGGTTCGAAACCTTGCGTACGCAGCTGCCCATGTTGGGAGACTCACCCACCATAACCAGGTACGCGACGCGGGTCGGATCCGGATTAGTCAGGGCAAAGCCCTGGATACCAGATGGGATACCCAAAAAAAAATAATAATGAATAGGTGTAGTTGACCCACTACTTAGGTGCATTAGGAGAAAATATATTTGTATAAAATTAGATTAAAAAGTTATATTTATTGTTTAAACTTAAACTAGGGAAATAAGATTGACATTTATGTGCTCTACCTGAGAGACAGTATAGCAGGAAAGTTAAAGAGAAATCAATTTCAATTATGTCAGCTTCCATTAATGTTCAATTACAGAGTTAATTTGTTGATAGCTACTAAGTTTGGGAGTAAAAACATCACTTTCCCATCCTACATATATCCATTAAAACCTGTTTTCTTAAGAAAAAAAATAATGTCAAAGACACTAATTGAATTATTGTTTTGTTTTATTATCAACTAGTAAGGATAACTCTTAACAGGTCTTTCAGACAAAAACAAAAATTATGGATAACTCTCAACTTGATATGATGTTTAATTTTTTTTTTCCTTCTTTTAAATTTGACAAATTTCTTTCACAATATTGATTTAAGAAAGTGAGTAGTTAGTGAAAGGGTAGTCTATCTTTGTCCAAAGTGTTGGCTTGCCAAGTGTTAAATTTACCTATCGACATTCCTTCTTTATCCCTGTTGGGAGACTCACCCATCATAATCAGGTGCGCGACGCGGGTCGGATCCGGATTAATCAGGGCAAAGCCCTGGATACCGGATGAGATTAAAAAAAAAAAAACAGATTTGGAGCACAAATTGTCTGGTTTCAAATGGCTATTAGCATAAAACAGGTTTTGTTCTGTCTTTAGGTTTCAAATGCAAGTCACTACTCATATAGTAGTTGTTAGATAATGTTATATATATATACATGCTCCTCTTTTTTTTAAATATTTTTAGCGCGGGACTTAAATCCACGTCCT
Source organism: Corchorus capsularis (assembly GCA_001974805.1). Classification (NCBI taxonomy): domain Eukaryota; kingdom Viridiplantae; phylum Streptophyta; class Magnoliopsida; order Malvales; family Malvaceae; genus Corchorus; species Corchorus capsularis. Next base: position 16,176 of record AWWV01009610.1, on the reverse strand, counting down.
TAGATGACTTCCTCGACTTCTCATCTCATTTTGAGAACTTCATTTTGCTGATATATTTATTAGATCATGATTATATATAGTTTTGGGCTGCATTAAACTTTTAAAAAGTTTAAATCATTGTTTCTGTTAATGAATTAATGTAGTCATATCTTTTTTTTTTTAAGGAGACAAAAGCTGACCTAATAGACTGAACTTTCACTCAAAGCTGTATATTTATCAGCTCTACTGTCTTTAAAATCTTCCTGTAATTGTAAAGAAGATAAAACTGAAATATCAGCAAAGGGCAACAACCCTTTTCTTGTTTGCAATCCCAACTTTCTTTCACTCTGAACTGTCTTTTTGTTTAAATTTTCAAAAGGGAATCTTCAATTCTCCATGTGATGAAATTAACGTACATTTAAAAAATGGGAACCTAAGTTCTCTTGTGTCCCCCACTTTTATATTATGCTCTGCAGTCTGCACCACATTAATTGACCATATATAAAAATCCAATGGCTAGGGTTAGAGCCAAGTTTTCCAAGGAGATCAGATTTTGGAAGTGGGAGGACATATGCATTGCAGATAAAGCTATAGCCTATAAAATGTGGGTCCTTGCTAGGGTAGGCTAAAGTTATTATAAGAACTCGAACTTGTGATGGAAGGTATCCGTATTCGACCCTCCTCATAGGTCGTCCTATTAGTAGGAGACGTGTACGTTCGAAATGATCAAGGGTTGACGGTTTGTCCCGACATTATAAATATGTAACCTTCTAGACTTAAATCTGATTCAAATTAAAAATGTGGGTCCATAAATTAACTGCAGAATGTCTCTTCTTCCATCAGTATATGATTCAAAAATAAAAGGATCAGATGCTGTGATCTGCACAAATTCAATTCACTCTCTTCCAATCATATATTATCTTCACATTTAATACTTTATCTTTACCTGAATTCTGAATAATATTTTTTTTTTACATGGAAGCAAACATGACTTAGTACAAAGTCTTACCAATAACCAATCAATCAAGCATTTGCTTCCATCCACACACTACACACCAGTCCTTTCTCTTCTTTTAACTTTTCCATTAATTTTTCTTGTTTTCTAGTAAGCAATTCTCTTTGTTTTCCCTCTAGCCGACCATAAATGGGCACCCCATGTAAGGAAACGTGACTAAATTTGATCAAGAGTCAATGAATCATAAAATCATAAACTCAATAACTTGCCTGCAACCATTCAAAATATATATAAAAAAATGAAATATTCTATTATTCTTAAATAAAATTGCAGTTTATATAATATGATCAAATTTTGAATGATTGAAAACCTGATGATTATTATAATAATAAAATATCCATATTAACATTATGAATGAGACAAGAAATATGATAATATATAACAAATCACCGAAGTTTATGTTCCCATTTCTTTATCATGTAGAAGGAGAAGTTTTTCCATGCCTGCCAAAAAGAAAAAGAAAATGTTGTTTCTAGTGAAAAAAAAAAAATGCACACAAGGATGAATGAAAGATCCAAATGGGTCAAAAAAAAATTTTTATATAGAAAATAATAAAATATTATTGGTTGATAGTGCAAATCCAAGTGTTGGTTTTGAAGGCATGTGGTATGTCAGGGAAGAAGCAAACAAGCATAGTAGATTGAAAGTACATTAAGAAGATGACATTGCTTTGGTTGGTGAATCTACTAAACTAAACTTAAGCAAAGTCACCACCAGTGGGAACTTGGGACAAGTTGAAGAAGAAATAATAAAATCAAAAACCAAAATTATAAAACCTTAAACTATCCATCAAAAAGAAAGGACCACAAATAATTACGTTATTAATTATACTAATTAAATAGAAATTTAAATGGTGGTTATGCAGTTGATGTTTTTGAATAAATAAGTCCTAAATTAAGTCCCAACTGCCACCAGTTCACACTTCAGAGACAGTTTTAAAACATTACAAGGACAATGGCAGTTTGGGATTAGGAATTCTTTATTTTCTTTTTCTTTTTTAAACATAAAGGAAAAAGGAATGATATGGTTTTGATCCAAAATTTCCTTGTAAAATTTTTGGCATGCAAGTTCATTTTAACTTTAAGGTCCAAAACGTGAATATTGATTAGAAATCTGGGTTTCTGGGTTCTGACTCACTCTGACCTGAATTGATTCGATGGTTTATTAAGTATATTGATTGATCATCATCGTACAATTATTGAGTTTTCATGGAAACCTGAAGCTGATATTTGAGATATTGCGGGAAACAATATGCCACTCTTTGAAAGATTGAAGAGACGGCTCCTCTTTTTGCGGCCTCCACAGAATTTGGCTTTACCTTGGCCTTGCCGACATGTAAACGTAATCATCCCTTTATGTCTAATCTAAAACTCACCAACAGGAAAAACAAGATCAAGAAGGGTATCAGGCAGTTTTAAGTTAATTTTGCATGATTAACGGCGATAACGGAACATTTGGCAACTACTAACTGCTTTGGTATTGTCAAAAGGCCTAAAAGAAACTCCATTTATCATAACATTATCATAACAGTGATTTCAGGAGCTGTTTCTGATAGATTTTGGCACCAGAAAGTTCTGACAGAAGTGGGGGATGACACAATATTAGCGCAAAAGGAGGCATGAAATTAGCTAGACTAGAGAGCAGTGATGATCACATGACTCAAATCTAACCCAGAATTCAAAATTATGTGATCCAAGAGAAACAACGTTGCAAAGTTTTCAATCATGTTCCTAGATTACATATCAATCATGTTCGGGTTGGACATTTGCAGCTGAACTCACCTGCAAATATATGAAAAAGACGACATTCATATAGGAATCAGTTCGCAGAGCAGCAAACATGGATGAGCAATGGTAAATGTTTGTGACTAACAGCTAGATTATGAATAACTATGCAACTAAACTCAGGAAAAGTTCTCCAGGAACAGAAAAGGACTCTGGATGTTCACTAGCATCATATAATTTAAGGCAATAAGTCTCCACTGATAATGTGGAGTATTAAGAAAGTAACAGGACCTCGATCAATGCCCTCAAAGAGACTGATGCAGAATAGAATTGCAACTAAAATGAAGCCAAAAATATGCTTTGAGTGGACTCTGTTCACGAAATAAATCCAAAACTCATACCAGATGTCAATAATTAGAAATTTAGAATAAAAGAAACAAGCAAACATGATACACGTTCCATCAAATTTAATTCGCTATTCATCCAAAGAAAAGGCTTTAGATACTAAATTTAACATTTCATACTTAATCATACATTATATGTAGCGATACTATTCAAATTGACAGAGCTCTAGTTGAAATGGAATGCTTATGATAAAATTCAACAAATTAAAGATAATTAATCTGGAAATGCTAAACAGTAACTTCTTGCTCAAAGAAAATCCAAGAGTTAAAATACATAACAGCGAAAAATTATTTGGAATAGATAAAACAGACAGATTTAGGAACATACAGATTGTTCCATTCAGTTGTATCCTCATTGAGAACATGAATGCATTTGGTTCTGCCACTGCAACCAAAATGCTTGACCTGCATGACCTTAGGCAATATGGTCTTCTCCATCTTGTCTTCACCCGTCAGGGAAGAGAAATCGCAAAGATATATATTGTCTGCTCCAAAAGTTGCAGCAGGATCATCAACTTCTGACTGGAAGAAAGCACCCTTGTGGTAATATTTCTGCATAAACTGCCACTTCTGTTAGGATGGTGGAGCAGGTTTTGGATTCTTCCTTTGTCACATTCCCGATCTTCCTAGTCTCTTCGTTCACCTTCTGTTCCTTTCTATCCCTCTTAATCCTAGCAATCTCTCTTCCCTTCCAAGTTTCATACTCAGCCTCATTAATCTCATCATCAGTATCAACATTTGCCTCCAATTCCATATTCTTCCGAATCTCTTCATCCTCCCCAATCTTCTCAACCACAAGTTGCCTTGTGTCTACCTTCCTGTGTTCCAATTTTCTCTCTGCCTCCTCAACAGCTCATTCTTCTGCTTCCAACCATTCACGTTCAGCTATCGTATCTCTCTCAGACTAGGGATCATAAACCGCCTTCACCATTGGAATCCCCACAGTCTCTTCTGAATCTATCTCATACTCCAACTCTTCCTCCTCCTCATCCCGCACAACACTGTTTCCTCTCGTTGTCTCTGAGGCAACTTCTCCCTTATCCTTCTCATCCTTTCTTCTAAGGCACCCTCATCCTTTTCCTCCACCCTTTCCTTCTCCTCTGTCAATACACTAATACGTCTATGATCAGTGCTATTTTTATCCCTAATATCAATCCTACACACAGCTAAACAGCATAACCTAGGATCATCTTTTCTAAAAATAACAGAAACATCATGAATGGGAAAAGCATTTTCTAAAGCAACAGCCCTAGCAATCTTAATATCACCTTCTTCATCAGCATCATGCCATCATCAGCCCATTCAGGACCTTTCCCAGGCCAGTATCGTTTAACTTTTCTCTGCCCCAGTTTCCCCCTAAGTTTATCACTAATTGCTATTTGGGTATCACTAACACCTGCCATGACCAACATTTTCTTTTTCCTACTCTTGCTTCCTTTCCCATGTCTTTCTCAGTAACCAAAAAGCAAACTGGAGATAAGAAAAAACATACAGAAAAATGTACAAGATTCTTGCAGACATGAATGATGCAAACACTACAATTGATTTATCTGCAGACAAAAAAGATCCATAGCTTCCCCAGCAAAATGCAAGCCAATCTCGGAACAAATTTCTATGGTCCATAACTTCAAAGATGTATTTTTGCTTTCTAATAACTTCAAATTTCCGAAACATGAAATAATTAAAATAAAATAACATAAAAAGAAAGCATTAATTCTTATCAAATTCATGTATTCATTCTCATTCATATTTAGTCTAAAATACACCCAGAAACTAAATAAACAGCCGCAAAAAGAAAGAGGAGTGCAAAACTCTCATGAAAATCACTATATAAAAATCAATTTGCTAAAACAGGAATAATAATCAGCCTCTTGGTGTTAACTACCAAAATTCCTCCATCAATGCCTTGCTAGCAGCACCTCACATAAGGAATTTAATCAAATTGTATATCTTGCTCTTTGCCATCTGCAATTACAGAAATTCAGATGAATTATGACTCCGAGAACTTTAAGTTAAATAACATAACAAAAACAAATACTAGTAGCAAATTTGAGAATCTGGAAATATTTTATAAATTGATTATTACCATTAAGCAATTAATTAATATTTCAACAATAAAAGACGAGATTGATTGATAAACCGCAATAATAAGTAGCAAATCGAAACTAATAAAAAGATTATTACCTTCAAAGGTCTCAAGCAACGGTGACGGGTTGGCGATTTTGTGGTTGGAGGTTATTCTTGGAATTGTTTTCGGCGAAATCCTCGGCGTTGTAGATAACAGTGATGTAGAGAGAACAGCTGGGGCAACGGGCGATTTCCTCGCCGAGTTTCAGCTCTTCCTTTGTGATTTGGAAAAGATCGCCGCACGGGCAGGGATATGTGTACGCCTGCAACTCCTCGTTCCACTGCATGTCCTCTATCTCTACGTCGTCGTACGACATCGTATTGTTTACCGATGATCGAGGTCTGCTTCAGTTTTTTATTCCAAGTAGCGTTGAGTTTGGGGAAGACGATGAATAATTTGGTCGATGGCTTTATATATGGTCTTCTATTTTAGGTTTTATTTATTTTGACGGCCATAGAATATTGAGAATTTTCAATTTGGTCCTTTCTCACTTTCTTGGGTTGTACTTACTTATAGCATACTGTACACATTAAATATTTTTTTTTCAAAATTATTTAATTAGATTATTATAGAATACTAGCCCAAAAGACAGCAGGAAATTAACAAAACCAGGAATCAAAATTATGAGATTAAGAGGATAAAGCACAAGGGAGAGAGATTCACAAGGTTAGGAATATGACAGAGAGGAGGTTTCCAAAACCCTAACAAAAGAGAAAGCAACAAGTTGAAGGTTTGGGAATCCAAATGAATAATTGAAATGTATTGCATAAATTTCCAAAAAAAAAAAAGAGAGAAAAAGAAAAAGAGAAACCACATTGAAAAGCTTTCAATAACTCAATCTTGTTAGTAGGATTACATATTGAATCCATCAAACATAAAGCCGGGCCGTGGCCAGATTATTTTTGCACAAGAAAGATGGTAAAAGAAACTCAGCTACATTCTTCAGGATTCTACCCAACTTATATAATCATCATTCATCAGGAATCAGTTTACATATTTGAGTGGCCAACGCGAACTTGAACTCGGTGCCATGAAGTGTTCAGAATCCCTCTTAGGTTCCAAATATCTTGCACCTTTTCAGGCTGGACATTTGCAGCTGTATCCACCTGCAATTCAATGCAAAAAAGGATATAGGAAACAGTTATCAGTAGCAGTGAACATGGATGAGCAATGGGATGCAAATGTTTGTGACAATCAACTCGATTATGAATAATTATGCAACTAACTCAGGAAAAGTTCTGCATGATTTTAGACAGTCGGTGCATTCTGTATCCTAACATGATGAAAAATAAATTGGAAAGAGTAACTTTAATATCAAATGATAGGTTACATACCGCTTTGGCAACAATCTCAGTATTGTGTGAGATATCAACGGTGACCTCAAAAAGCACCCAAGCCCATTTGTCACTGCTCATGTCATCTGCTATATAAGGCATACCAGTCTTCTGAAATCTGGAGGCTTCTATCCATGTTTTGCCACCATCAACAGATACATCAACCCGTTCAATTCCACGGCCACCTCCCGACGCTGCATACCCTCTGATTGTTACCTGCATAAGATTTGAGAGCATACAGAATCTAAGTAACTTGAATAGCATCCAGCAGTATAAGGGGCACGGTGTTTATCATAAATAATAGTTCGATCGAGACCAAACTTGGAAACAAAGTCCACTTTACTTCTTTTTGGGTCAAAATCTAGGTTGAGTTCAGAGAACAAAGAGATAATGAATTTGTGCTAATTGGTCAGAATTTACAGCAAGGGAATGCCTTGTTTCTAGGAAATCTATGTGGATCAAGATAGTGGGAAGTCTGTCACGAGTTGAGTAAACTCTTCAATATAACAAGTATTCACAGAGAAGTAGTAGTATAATGGGCATAACTTGAAAATCATGCAAGCCGTACAAACTATGATTGAAGACAAGCTAGTAAATGTCATATTACAGGCTTATAATCATACTCATATCAAAAACAATAATCTAAAAGAGGACTACCTTTCCAGGTTTTATTGACTGCACATCCTCCAAAGAACAAATCACCGACTGCCAACCAGCAAAGTAATAATTTCAGTCAGGACTGCATTCAGCTCCTTGAAGAACATTTTCCTTACGAATACTAAGTCTGTTAAACACTCTAATAAACCAAGGTTCCTTACATTAATTCCTCCCAACAGCTTCAGAGCCAATTAAAATAAGATTTAAAAGCAGTTTGTTGGATCTTGTAAGAAAATTGTATTCATAGGTATACAGCCACTTGAAAACTTAAGAGTAAAGGTAAAAAATCCTGCTTTAAAGTTAAATAACATAATTGATATATACAGACTAGGTGATGTTAAAAAACACCTGAACGGGGAAATCCATTTGTGGCCTCCTGGTAGACCAGTTGATGTTATCCCAGTCAACAGATGGTGGAAACATCTTGTAGTCCTTTTGCATGAAGAAGCCCTGTATGGTAAATGGAACTCTATCAAATGGCCATGTTAAAAATGATAAATTTATTTAAAGTAGTGATGGAATATACTTCAACCTGGCAAACTTCTGCTATTATATTGATAGAATCAAGCCACTTGACAGAACGAGCACCTATAACACCAGGCACAATTACTCTCAACGGATACCCATGATCCCTGTTAAGAGGCTTTAGCATGATAACAATAGAATAGTTTATGTTAGGAAACCATTAGGATATTTTTGCTCCCAAAAACAGTCATAAGGAAACATAGAATTCATATATATAAGTTGCATTATCATTAGACAGGGCATTGAAAGATCAATGAGCATGAAGGTCTAAGTGAAGGTAACTGTAGGAGAGAACATTATCAGATGAGAGCAAGTTTCCTAACCTCTCCATTCATCTCATATGCAAGTAAAACATCTGCTTCAGGGTTTGTGGCTTGACTAAGTGGAATTGAAGCCTTGTATGGGCCTCCATTCTCCTCCTACAGTAATTTTAAACACATAATTAAAGTATGAAGTAATATTCAACGCTTTATGTATTAACAGAAACAGCCACTGAATAGCAGAAGAGTAAACAATGAAATTGAAGAGGTCAAATTTATTACCTTACACTTATCAATGCTCACAAATTCCACATGCTTTCCACCAGATTGAGTGCTACTTGTCAACTTTGGTATCCCAATGATTTCAAGAACATCAGCCAATTTTGCACCACCCCATACACCTGAAAGGTCAGAAAAATGATATGAGAAGAAATATGATAGGAAATGTATAATGCAACTTGTAATGTGGTTATTACTAAGATTACAGGAAAGAGATGAAAATACATAGATTTGGGGGAAGATTAATAAAACTCCATAATAAACAAAGCTGGCTCTAGTTCATTCATAATTCTGTACACACTACACAGAAATCCATATACATCCCTGTGAAGTGTGCAAACATTTATCTCTGTTTATACACATACGCACATAGATGAAATATAGATTTAGATAACTCATTGCAAGTTTTATATGATAACAAACCATTTCCTATAGCAGAAACGTCCCAGCCAACTCCTCTCACTTTTCTGGTTTTGCTCATGGCAGTCCTCCTATTACCCGCACACTGTATAAACCATCAAGCCAAATCAATTAACAAATGCAATGAGGAAAGTGCTCCAAGCACCAGGGGCAAGTCTGTTAAACATATCATACCTGTAAAGTGGCAGTGACATTGTATTTTGGTAGCGCCCTGTAAGTCATTAGGAACTCTTAATTTATTGTTCAAATAACTATAAAAGACAGACCAACACCTTGAACAATATAAACCGGGAAGACACAAAATATACACTTGGATTGATGCAAGATTAGTAATCATAAATTGCTAATTCATAGAGTTTATTATTAGATCACAGTCAGCAATGCCATCACTCACCTGATATCTTTCATATACAGCTTCTTGGGTGTTTCAATCAAACCAACTAAATCAACACAATATCTGATATTCCAAAAAGATGTCATAAAGTCAGTAAGTAACCCCAACAGAATAGTAAAAACATCAACTAAGTAATTTTAAACAAAGTAATAGCAACCTCTCTATGTCATCAACTACCGGAATGGGTCCATGATTCCTCTTATAAAACAAATCCACTGGAGTCACATAAGAGGAAACTAAAGCGGAACGCGGTGGCTCAGCATTGAAGGGCTCCTGCATTAGAAATGTCAAGAGCAAAAGGTCGCAATTCTTATCTATGAATATAAAAACTACAAATAACGTTTTACATGGCAATGGGAAGGGGAAAAAACACAATCCTTTTGGCTCAAAGGAGGAATTTTGAACCATGCCCAACTCATTTCAACAGGCAAAGAAATGAATTTACCTACTTAGTAGGAATCAGATTTTCAATACCTATCTAAACACCCAAGATGGAAAAACAGATTTTCTGTAACCAAAAGATAAAACCCAATGATCGAAAAAGAAAAACTTGCCTTGGCATTGATTTGAAGACAAGGATGACGTGGTGGTTCTTGTGAATAATCAGAAGGTCCCCTTAATCCTGGCATCTTTTCACTTCCTTTTGCTTCTTTTCAATAGCAAAACCCGAAGCTATCAAATTATATATCGGCTATGGCTGATGCAAAGAAATTCTAGACTCTAAGAGAGAGGGAGAGAGAATGTCTGTCGTCAGTTCACTCGTCACTGTTCTGGTGGCATTAATTTAGTTCCCAAATGGCCAAAAATGCTTTGGTGGTGACGAGGCTACAATTACCAAGGGAACGGACCAATCATAGAACGTCTCTCTGCAAGTGGGACCCACTCAACAACGAAGACAAGCCTTTGATTTAATTAATTAATGAATATTAAATTGCCTACTTTGGACTTTTTAGTAACTTTTTTGTCATGGGCTTTCAGCTTTCTTTTTGGTCTTTTTGTTTGGAGTTAATATAATGAATCTAATGGGGCTGGAAATTTTGTGGTCTGGACTTTATATGGAATCCACAGAATCTGTTTTCCAGGGAAATAGAGAAACCACGTCAGCAAGGAAATGGCCCCCGGTTTTGGGTTTTTATAAGCCTTTTATATTGCAATTTGATAAGAGCCACAAAGTTTCACTATAGGCTTGAAGTAGAATTTGGTTCTTTGTAATTGTTGGTTCAAATTTCAACCTTTCTATGTTTTGACATTCAACATTTTTTGTATAAAGATTAAACAATGGCTTAATATCCAAATTTGGCCTAAACCTTTCTGAATTTGCTCAATTGGAGTCTAAACCTTTAAATAGAACCAAATTAGGTCTAGACATTAGCAAATTGCACCAAACTGAACCTATTTTGGATGGAAATTTGGAATTGTAGTAACGGTGCGTTTCAAATTTCCGTCCAAAATAGGCCTAATCTGATGCAATTTGCTAACGTTTAGGCCCAATTTGGTCTTGTTTAAAGGTTTAGACTCAAATTGAGTAAGTTTGGAAAGGTTTAGACCCATTTTGGATATTAGTCCATCAAACAATTGTGGAGCTTTCATCAAGTTTTATACTTTGTTATGTTACATTTGGAGTATGATGTCTGGATTTCGGATTAATCCGGACCTAAACTAAACCATTGTCATCTCTTGCTCTGTTGGAACTTGGAACCTCTCTTATGCATTCTTTCGAGGTAGATGTTGAAACTTGAAACCATTGCTAAATTATGGCCAATTTACTAGAAGGACATTTTCCCTCATTAACTTTTTTTTTTGGCCAACTCCTCATTAACTTTTAATTTGGAACTTTTATCCTCTAAACTATCAAAATCGGAACAATTTATCCCTAAGAAATTCGAACGTGGCATATTGTGAAAGGTTAGGGATGAAAGTTCAAAATTAAAAGTTTAAGGTTAATGATCCCGGTTAAGGTTAGGGCGCTTAATGATCTAATTCTTAGTGTGATGCACCTATAAGAGGTTGTCATCCATCTAATTTCGGCTTTAGTTTTTTTAGTGGGGATGGGGGGGGGGGATTGTCTTGGTTTGAGCGCGAGGAATTGTCCTGATTTGATTTGATAATTTAGGAGATAAAAGTTCCAAATTAAAAATTGAGGAAAATGTCCATATTGTCAAAGGTTTGGGGGATGGTCATTAAGCGCTCAAAAAGGGATGAATTGTTCTGGAACCTGATAATCATGGGGTTTTTTTAATGATTTTTCCAACATATATATGCCAAAACTTGATGGTGAATGGATAATGAAAGGCTAAGGAAGTTTGATGAAAGAAGACAAGCTCAGGATTAACAAGTAATAACCATGGTAGTACTGAAATTACCCTTCTAAGTAACCCCCAGCTATGAAAAAGAAAATGGGGGACCTAACATGCATAAACGTGGATAATTTTTTACTTTGAAATCAGCAATTTGAAAATATGCAAGTTGCAATATTATTTAGTAGTATTAGGAAACTTCCTCTCAAATTTAAAATCAATAATAATTTCAAGTCAACTCGTTTATACTACTGGCAAAGCTAGTCAAATTTAAAAAATTTTGAAAGAAAACTCATACATATATATCGTCAGCTGAATGGATTTCTCTTCTTCTATCTCAATCAACAAGATGCAGCCTCAAATTCAAATATTTTTCCTTCTCTTTTTCTTCCTTGTTGGATTTGCATCTGCAGGTAAGTTAAGTAAACTCTGCTACAAATTTTTGTTCTTTTTTTCATCTGTAACATTGTCACATTCATCAAGTTGAAACGACGACATTCATGTTTGTTTCCAGGTAATCTTCAAAACCCAGATTTTGAATCCCCACCGAAGAACGTGTCTTCAGACAGCAGCAACCCTTTTGTTACTCTAAATGAAAACAACACAATCCCAGGATGGACATTCCAAGGGACAGTTTCATATGTAACAGCTAGTCCAAACATATCTTTGCCTGATAATGGACATGCCATTCAATTGGGTGAAGATGGCAAAATCAACCAGACTTTCAACGCCGGTGCTGATTTCATGAATTATATACTCACATTCACACTAATTCCAGGTGGACAGAATTGTTCTGCCAATGCTAATTTACTTGTGTCAGGATCAGACACCCAAGGGATTTTCTCTTTCAAACAGCATTATGGCAAGGAAGCTTGGCAGAGCTATGGCCTGTTCTTGGGGCTCGGCGGTCAGGAAGAACCCATTAATCTTGTCTTTGAAAGCCAACCAGTGGAATCTGTTGATAATTCCACAACATGTTGGCCAGTGATTGACTCATTGCTTCTCAAATCAGTTGAAACATTGGTTCAAGGCAAAGGTACTCAAATTTTTGTGGCTTATTACCCTTTTTCACCCCTGAATTATGGGCCAAGGACAATTTGCCCCCTAAACTAAAATCGAGACAATTTACCCCCCGAACATTCCAAATTCAGGACAATTTGTTTGCCCTTTCCGTCAGGGGATAAAATGTCTTGAATTTGGGAAGTTCAGGGGACAAAATGTCCTAATTTGATTTGAAGTTCAGGGGACAAAATATCCTTGACGCAATAGTTCAGGGGGCAAAGAGGCCAATACGCCAAAGTTTTGTTCATTTCATTGAATCAAAACCTTAGTCCTCATGAATATGTTGCTTAATTACAATTTTGGTTCGAGACAGATAATCTGCTTCTGAATGGAGGGTTTGAATTCGGTCCGGAATTCTTAAGCAACTCCACTGAAGGGATTCTACTATATTCAGCATTAAGTCCAGTTCAGTCACCATTAAGAAATTGGGCAGTGGTAGGAACAGTCAAATACATAGACTCCAAACATTTCTCTGTGCCCCATGGCAATGCTGCAGTGGAGATTGTCTCGGGTGTTTCAGCTGGCATACACACAGAATTAACACTCACTGCAGGTTCTTCATATAATCTCGAGTTCACTTTGGGCGACGCCAATGATGCCTGTGAGGGAGACTTTATAGTACAAGTTCAAGCTGGACCAGTAGTTCAGAATTTCACAGTAAGGAGCAATGGGACAGGATCGGCCCAGAAATCTTCATTGAAGTTTGACGCTGCAGGATCGCGGGCAACTCCTATCAGTTTCTTGAGCTATACAACAATTCAGACGAAAGATGGTATCCTCTGCGGTCCAGTGATCGATGATGTAGTGTTGCTTTCTTCCGGTGGCTCGAGAATGGTAATCAAGCTGAATGTTTTGATTTCTCTGTTACTATTTCTCATACTCGTTCTGTAACTATGTTGTTGAGCAAAGCCTTTCTGTTGGCATCATAAATTCATTTCTTAGTGGATTAGAGATACCTATGGATGAAGTTTTGCCTTTATCTCAACAGAAACAATTAACCACAAATCATTTTTCCTTTTTCTCTCCATTCTTGGTACTTGTAATTTTTTGGTAACAGAGGATTTCGCACACCGGGATTAAAGATATATACATAAAGCAAGCATCATGTTTTAATAATATATGAAAACTTGCTACTATATTTCATTTACCCAATTGAGCAAGTATACAGAATTCTATTCCTTTGAGTTTGAAGTAAATGTTACAATGAATATCCACAAGCTAACACCCCTCCTCTAATTTGAATTATAATATAATTCTCATTCCATAAATTCACAATCTTTAATTCTTTATCGACAAATGTTTTACTTACAGCAACTATTCATGCTCCTTATGAATGGTTCCTCCATTTTCTGTAATCTCCGTGTTTGGTAAAATATCTTACACGAAACGTGAAGCCCCTTCTTTATATGCAAGGCCAAGTGAAAATCTGAAAAGCATCCCAAAGGAATTTCATTAAGAAAAGAAAAGCATACATTTTAATTTATATGCACACAGCAGAATATGGTGATGTTTGAAACGAAACAAATACAAGGTAAAGCAATGTGAAATTGTGAATACCAAAATTGCAGCCCCTTGTTATATAGGAAAATTAGACTGTGCTTTCATATGGAAAAGTAAGAAATTACGAAAATCTGAAAAAACCAGGAGTTCTGTACCTATAAAAGCTTTAAACTATAACTTTCTCCAGGTGCAGAGCAAACCTAAACTTTTTATACAGCGCTCATTTGAGTTGCACGTTTTAGAAGACTTCTATATTCATTACTTCTTGACCACTCATCAATCTCACGAGCACGTAGAACAGGCAGAGGGTGTGAAAGTTGTCTCGTTTGAGCATTTCTGAACAACATTAGTTAATTAGACAACAAAAAGTTAAGTGCTACCCCAGATTTTAATGCTCTCCTCAAACTGTTTCTCACCTTATATACCATCCGACCGGGCTTGAAGCAGCTTTATCATAAGAACGAGCTTGCTCCAAAAATGCATCCACACTTAGCTGATCAGCCATAGATGGGCATCCACCGGCTAATTTCATCAAAACAGAGATGACAACCTATTGTAGGTGCATCACACTAAGAATTAGATCATGAAATCTCAACAAATCAATAGCAGATTACACTAGCTCAGAGATGATTTTGCATACCTTGGGATCTTGTGCAACGAGAAGTGCTGCACGATCACAAGTTAGCTCTGCTGCCCTAAGCCAACGGAATAACTGTTCCTCTAAACTCTGAGCTATAAAGCCACCAAGTCCTGAGAAAAAAACAGTATTCAAACTCATAGTTGTATATCTACTTCTGCAGTAGAGTAATAATACTGATATAAACAACCAGATACATATGCCTAATGGAAATTTGATTGTTTATTAAGTCCTTTAGGATGATAACAGGAAAATGTGACACACTGGGAAATGACAAGCAAGCCCGTTGTTATGTATACTGGTGTATATGTTCCATCAACGATTTATAAGGTACTCAAAATGGTCAAGTGCAAAGGGTAAACCTAAGAATCGCCTATCCTCAAAGTCCATAAGCTTGTTTGGTCCTGTCTAAGATATTGTTTCTCATATGTATAAATGTGCTCTAGTTGAACTAAAATGAGCCAAAGTGGGAGAGTTGCCTGAACTAATGGAATGGACCAAACACATACCGGGTACACTATAAGCTCCAAGAGTGAGAAGATTTGCAAAGGTAAGCCACACACCATGATCACATTTGAGATGACCCAACTCATGAGCCAGAACAGCCTATTTTGCACAGAACAAAATTAATGGCATTTTATCATCTGAGTATAGCACCAAAAATGAAAATTAAAGAACAGTAGGCCTTTATATTGACATGATTGCATACAAAAACATTTGTAAAGGCAAACAGAAACATGAAAGAAACCATCAAATTAAACAAATCAATTGAACTTATATCTTGAAGGATACACAAGCAGCAGTAAAAACAAGACACTACAAGGGGAGGGACCATAACTTCAAGTTAGTTCACTAAAGAGGGAGAGAGAAAAAGTGAAGACCTGCAACTCGTTTCGTGTCAGAAGCTCCACAAGACTGGTATGAATGACAACAAATGGTTTTTTACCACTTATAGCCAATGTATAAGCATTAGGAACAGGGCTTTGACGAACATAGAGGTCAGGAGGCTCAATATTCAATATCCCTGCGGCCTCAACCATCATTTTGTGAAGTTCCGGAAGCTGAAACAAGAAGAAAAGACAAATAATTTGAAAAAATTAAACATTATTAACTAGTCAACCAGTTCCATCAAAACCGAAATTTCTGAATTTCTAATAACCTGGTTTTTTGAAACAAGAACTGAAGTCCCTATATTCTCGAGAAGCATAATTTGCTCTGTCACGGATCCTGTTATAAAAGCATCCAAAAAAGCCTTTTAACATATAAAATTTACCAGAATGCTCACAAGGCCTCGTTTTTGCCTTCTATTTCAAATCAGAAAGCAAGAGTTTTGAAGAACTAATTATATGACAAGATTAGACTGTTTTGCTTCTACATAAATTGATAGTCTTTAAATTAAGAAATAGAACTGAAGCAACAATGAAATTACCTAGTAAGGCTCTTCCTATTTCGTTAAGCCCTGGAATCGCTCTCAATAGCAGTGTATTCTGCAGCCAAACAAACAGACAAAAAAGGATAAAAGATTCAAATTAATATATATATATATGATATAAAAGAAAGC
>AWWV01009609.1:0-12150 GCA_001974805.1 Corchorus capsularis | reverse complement strand
GACAGATAACGGGCCGCCGCCGAACCTGGACTCAGTCGGAGCTCCGAAGCTGAAACGGAGCGAGGAAGTGAAAGAACAAGGCTTTTGCGAAGGAAAACAGAGAGAAGAGAGAATCAACGAAGCCATCGATTTTCCGAAACACGCCAAAGGAATGGAGAAGTTTGCGTTCAGTAAGAGTTTTGAACTCTTTGATTTTTTTTTGTTTTCAAAGATATTTTGGTAGTTTTATGGCAACCGTTTGGCGCCACTTCATTTTCTTCTCCTCGCCGTTGACTTGGTAGGTTTTTTCGTAGTATTAAACTAACTACAGGGACAAATCTGGAAATCAATTACTTTATCTTATACTTCCGCTACGCCGTCGTTTCGTTTCCAATGACGGCAGGCAAAGGAAGGAAAAGGAAAATCAAATCAAAATTAAAACCCCAACTTTCTTCTCCTTCTCGCTCTTCTCTTCTTCCAGCTATTTCTAAGTTGAATTTTTTCATCTAATTCCTCAAAATTTGTGGTGTTTTTAGAGCTTAAAATCATGTAAAACTCCTAATTTTCATCTCAATTTATTAAAAAACTCCATAAAAAATTATACCTTTTAAACTTATTCAATTTTTGTGCTGAAACAGGAAACATTCAGTAAATCGACCACCGACCCCAGATACTGCTGAAGATCAAGAGAATCAACCAACCCTTCAAGAGATTATCAACGTCAAGGTTTTTTTTTAAAACTTTTTTAATTACTGCAACTTTTTTTTTAATCTCTGATTTGAATTGAATTTGGCAGTTAATTGAAAGTGGGGAAAAAGAGAGATTGATGGAGCTATTGAGAGAAAGGCTTATAGAATGTGGATGGAAGGATGAGATGAAATCTCTTTGCAGGTTTTCAATTTTCACCACTCTTAATTTTACTGTCTCCTTTGTGTCATCAGCTGTCAAGTTATTGTGTTTTTTCAACTGCCCTTTGCTTCATATTGTTAATGTTTAGCTTTCTTAGTATCTGAAAGTTGAGAAATTATTGAATGTTCCTCAAAGATAAGAGAAATAGAACACTTTGAATTAAGTCCCTGCCATGTTAAAATACTTCTGAAACAGTTTTTGTTATTGTTTTATTGCCTTTTTCCAACCATAAGTTCAATTAGGGGATTATCAATGGGGATGATAAATTTATTCTGCGGATTCATTGTTCTTCGTTGTTACTACCAATGTTTTATGTAGATGCAATAGTAAATAAACTTAGAGCCACATTGCGGTGCACTGAAAAAATTGCAAGAGATATGCAGTATTTCCCTCTCACTCTATATTTCCTGTTATGACAATGACTTAGATAAATGTAGGGGGATGATGCATCATGCATCAGATTGTTTCGACCATATACCATGGAGACATTTTGTTGGAGATTTTGTGCCATGTGTATTATTTAGGAAAATGACAAGCAATTATGTAATAAACTTTACTTGATTGTTATGAGAACCTGTATAACTCGTTTTTCTTCTTTGGGACAGACAGAGAAATTTAGGTGCATCGAAATAGATAATTACTTCACTGAAACCTTATTTCTATTGGAGAGTAGTTCTGTTATCCCTAGTCTACTAGTTTCTTTTCTGGTGTTTAAGACTTTAAGTTGCTTCCAACGTATTTACTTGTATACAGTCTCTCGCTCTTTCTGATATTTTATAGAAATCTCTGACTTTGATGAATGACAGGGCATATATTAAGAAGAAAGGAAGAAATAATGTCACTGTGGATGACCTTGTGCATTTAATTACCCCAAAAGGCAGAGGTAAGAACATATTATGTTTTTTATGTTTTCCTTGTAATTGGCAGTATGTATAAGTTGAAGCAATGGAACGAGGAGAAACTTAGTTCATATATGAGGTCATGTGATATTTTAGTTCCCTTGGTTATACTCTTGCTCGTTTGAGTTGTTCCCTAGTCCAAGCTGCTAGTTGCTGATAATTTGGATTCTATTTGACTTGAGTGCTTTTAAACACATGATTCTTGTTTTATATTTTTGGCATCTCTTTTTGTGTATCAAAATCCATGACTGTTTAAATCCTTTGCCTATGTAGCTTCCATTCCTGACTCCATAAAGGCTGAGCTATTGCAAAGAATACGATCTTTTCTTGTATCTGCTGCTCTGTGATCATCAGCATGGTTTGGATGTGGCAAAGAAGTGGGAAAATTATGGCGCTGATGCCGTGTTGACTTCATTGGAATCCTTGTAGGGGTTTGGCTTTGTCAATTGGTCTTGTCGAACGGTCAAGTCTGATGTAATTTACTTGAAATGGCAGCATACCATTTAGATGCGGAGAATGTTATGGTATGCGGCAAGTTGTAGCATATATCCATTATTGCTGCAAGGGTATCAGGAAGTGATAGATGTTTTCGCTTCGCCACGACTGTTTTCATTAAGTGTGCTGTTACTAGTAGCTGCCACAGGAAACACCTTAGGGCTGAAAAACTGTGCATTAGTTTAACATAGTTGGTTTTTAAGTCCCCTGATTGAAGCTAAAGTTTATTGACCTGATCATAATAAACAGGGCAAACCTTTTCTGTGTCTTCTTATACTTCATTGTTCGATGAATATCCTTTCTTATTCCTTACTTTATCGGATCCAGATGTTCAGCCCGATAAATCCAGAATCTAGAAGGTAGGAAGCGTGGAAGATAAGTTTGTGTGCTCGATCAACCCATGATAAAATTTGGGACGCACAGCCAATTAAAAATGCAAAAATCGAGGGTGTTGGAAATTATTTGTTTTAACTTGCATATAACTGGATTAATAATCACTATTGTATTTTATTGAACTAGTTTTCACTCTCACGTGCGTTGCACGTGACCCATTAATTATAAGTAAAGCTGTCAAAACTTGACATGAACCCAATAACCTGTCCAATCCGATCGATCCCGACTTGACCAGAAAAATAAATGATAACCCGAATGACCCGAGAAAATTATCTAACTCATTAAACCAGGACTCAAGTGAAGATAACCCGAAACCCACCCAA
Source organism: Corchorus capsularis (assembly GCA_001974805.1). Lineage (NCBI taxonomy): Eukaryota > Viridiplantae > Streptophyta > Magnoliopsida > Malvales > Malvaceae > Corchorus > Corchorus capsularis. Next base: position 9,152 of record AWWV01009609.1, on the reverse strand, counting down.
CCCGCCCGATTGACATCTCTAACTTTATAAGTCAAAGGAAATAATTGTATGTTACTCTTCTTCTCATTTTTAAGACTTTAAATTCTTGTTATACCAACATGCTCCAAAAATAGAAACAGACCAATCACTATAATCAAATTTTAAATAAATTTTTAACTTAATTAGTTTTAAAAAATATGAATAATTAATGATTAGACAACTTATTTTAACTTTTAAACTTGATAATAATACTTTCGTTAGTTTTATATTTTAATTGAAAATTTTAAAATTAAAATGGTAAAAATAAAATATTATAAAAATATTGAATTCAATTAAATAAAAATAGTGTTTTCAGTTGTAAAAGTTTATTTTTTAAAAAAATGACTAATTGCTCAAATAAGGGCCTAACGTTTGTCAAAATGCTCAAATAAGGGTCTGAGCTTTTAATTTTGCCAAATAAGGGCCTAACGTTATCGAAAATGCTCAAATAAGGGCCCAATCTTATAATTTGGCCAAATAAGGGCCTAACGTTATCGAAAATGCTCAAATAAGGGCCTGGTGTCAATTTAGATGACGCGTAAGACCCTTATTTGAGCATTTTGGCAAACATTAGACCCTTATTTGGCCAAATTCAAAGATGGGGCCCTTATTTGAGCATTTTGGTAAACGTTAGGTCTTTATTTGGCCAAATTAATAGATCAAACTCTTATTTGAGCATTTTGTCAAACGTTAGGCCCTTATTTGAGCAATTAGCCAAAAAAAAATTGTAAAAGTTTAAACAATGTCATTCAAGAAATATATTTAAAAAAACTAATATATCAAGTTTTTTTAATTAAAATAGTAAAAATGGTAAAATATAATAGTTATAAGGATATTAGATTTAATTATATAAAAATTGATTTTTTAGTTGAGTAAAATAGTAAAATGGTAAAATATAATAGTTATAAGGGTATTAGATTTAATTATATAAAAAAAGAGTTTTTAGTTGAGTAAAATAGTAAAATAAAATAATTATAAAGATATTATATTTAATTAAACAAAAATAGAATTTTTAGTTGAGTAAAACTATAAAAACCTAAACAATGGCAATTTAGAAATATATTTGACAAATAAGGGTATAATAGGCGATTCAAAAATTTTACAGCTGAACGTACTTTTTAATATAGTATAGATATAAATATAGATTATATTTTTTATGACTTAGATCTTAAAGAAATTTTGTTGCGATTTTTTGCAAATTAAGGAACTGCATCCAGTGAGATTGCATGCACTTGGGACTCAAACTCAAAGACCCTCGTAATATTGCTTGAACGTTTTAATTATTTCTCGGTTTTCTTTGGAAATCTTGGGCTACAATAGAAACAAATTGGTAATTTCCACAATTATACCTCTCCCAACTCCCAAGATTTGTAACTGCCATTTTAACGGAAAGGGAAGACCTTGGCGGGAAAACACCTAACAGAAATAATGAAATATATAACTTCCTCTTGTCTTTCTTTCTTCCATCCAAATATGGTGGAGTTTACATGTGAGTGTCGCATCCCACATCACAAAGTGATGGATTGTAAAAGTGGCATATATACCTAAAAGATCAAAGAACACATAAACTTAAGCTTTTGGGTTCAAATTGGTATCCGATAGATATATATAGGTCACGTTGATGGGTCTCGTAAACAATATTATAAAACTCGGCCCAGCTCAAAACCCACTGGGGGTATTGGGTCACGGATTACCCGGGTCAACCGGTCGGGTCATAATAAGTTATTTTTATTTAAAATATTAGTTTTCTATAAGATAAATATTAATTAAGTATTGTAAATATATAACATAAAAAAGAGTTTGGTGCAGTGGCAAAGGTACATATTTTTTCAAAATAGAGGTAATGAGTTCAAAACCCATCACTCACAAATATTTTCCAACATTTTTTCAAATAAAAAACCGGTTCAGTCGGTCCTAGTCCGGGCTAACCACTGGATTTTGACCGAGTGTTGACTAGGTCCGGGCTAACCACTGGATTTTGACCGAGTGTTGACTAGGCTAACCGAGTGACCCGATCAAGTTTGACAACACTGCTCGTAACGACAAGACCAGATCACTCTCTCTCTTACAAAAAACCGGTTCAGTCGGTCCCGATCCGGGCTAACTACTGGGTTTTGACCGAGTGTTGACTAGACTAACCGGATGACCCGATCGAGTCTGACAACACTGATCGTAACGACAAGACCAGATCACTCTCTCTTTTACAAATTATTCTCCAAATACGCAAACTTTTTAACAATATAGTAGGAAGCTCTAATCCCTCTAGGAATATATATACTATAAAATAAGAGCTAGCGATCAACCTAAAACAATCTTGCTTACGATCTTTTACACCAGGCTCCAACATGACTAGCGTTTCTCTTTGCATATCGATTAATCTTTCCTCTTGAAAAGGTTGATTTTCAACCTTCAACCTTTCATCTTCCATGGCTTCTAAGCTATCTCGATTCTTTTCCAGCCTCATGGCTACTATCTCAGGTGATCAACTTCTTTCCAATCCACTTAATCGAATGATTTAATATAGCTTAATATGTTTCTGCATGCTATTTTGTTTCTTGCACTCACAATGTTTATTTTACGTACTTCGTAACTTGTTGTAAATTTTCCTCTTTTTTCTTTGAGAACATGAAGAAAAACTAGCTAGATGAACAAACAATAAACCTTCTCTTTTCTATGTTAAGGTTTCATTGAATAATTTATATGTACACAGTGGCGTAGCCAGGATTTTTTCTAAGTAGGGTCAGACAATATTTACTTTTGTCTAGCAATGTGTTTAGAGATAACAAATTCTCTTTTTAGCTCAAAAACAATTCTAATCTAGTTTTATTGGTGTCTAATAAAGCTCATTTTGACAACAAAAGTTCACCCAACCCAAAAATTATATCTTATTTAAGTGTTTTACCATTTTTTTTGGCAAAAAAAGAAAAAAAAAGGTGCTTTTAAGTACTATAAAACCAGGAACACTTTTTGTGTTTCAAATTATATCATTTTCAACATTATATTCCTATCCCACAAGTTTTCACAATCTAAAACATCTAAAACATATATAATGATAACTCCCTTTCATAAGGGGTGTCATGTGGCGAAATTGAGGGTTGGTCACCTCCGATGACTAACTTGAAAAAAAGGGTTATTTATGCAATAACCTAAGAACATTTCAACTTTATGCTTTTAAGTCCCTTTGATATTTCTTATAGACCCTTCAACTTAATCTATTTTACATTAAGACCTGCAAACATTTATCATTTATGCAATTTCATCCTCGAACTGTTTATTTTATACAATTTCTTTAACTTTTAACTTTTATTATTTTAACCCATGAAAATGATTTGTAATATTTTTTATTTTTAAATTTGTGAGTGTGGAAATTGTCATGTGTACAAATGATAAAAGGTGTGTATTTGCTTGTAATACTAAGATTTACCACATTTTTTCACAATAATTTTTCTTTTTCTTTTTTTTTTTTTGCACATATCCATTCCAACTTAATCTTCTTTTTTTAAAATGCAATAGCAACACTAAAACAACCCTTATTATATATTGAATTTAAATTAGTTTATCATATATATTGATTCTCAATTGGGAGAGAGGCTATACGTATGAAATAACAACACTAGAGAATAACATTTTGTACAAATATGAGGGGTATTTATGTATTTGGACACAAGGATATATTTTTTGGTTGTTTGGAGACATGTAAATTTAAGGGAAAAAGATGTGAGTGCTATAAATACGAAAGATTTGTATTAATTAATACAAATCTTTCGTATTTGTAATTTTTCACTTCTCAAGTTATAGTTTTGAAGGAAGCGAAACTTGTTGACATAGCTATATTATTAATGGCAGTTCGAGAAGAAATTTCATCATCAACTCTTTTCCAAAGGCTTATGCGATTCTGATTTGCATGGGAACACCCAATCTGTGTTATTCGAGATTGCATCAATAAGGAATTTAAAAGTGAGATCAAGTCCTAGCGTTGGAAGATAAGTTGTTTACATTAAACACTATGTTACTATTGCTTGGTGTTTTTGAAAAAGTTGGTGATGAAATTGAGTCATATCGTCTTCAATGCCAGGAAACTGATGATGAGATGGTATATGTAAATCATTTCAATTTGAACATTTTAATATACCATCCCATTTATATCATATATGGTTTAGGTGTTTATTTGAATAAACAAAGTCCTAATCATTGATCTAAATTCTTATTTATTTGAAGGTCACAAATGCTCAAGTGGCTACAAAAGTGGGATGCTTACTTAACAAGGCAGGCTTGACCTATGAAGACTTCCCTTTAAAGGATGTCAAGAGGTTTCAAAATTTCTTTTCCTTGTCATACTATCTATAGCCTCTATTTCCTATCTTGAAAAACATTAAAAGTCGAATTGTCCCTCCTCCTGAATAGTTTTCTCATCAGTAATTATATACTCCCCCGTCCCTTTTTAGATGTCCTTTTTAACTATATCACAAAACACCAAGAAAAAAATTATTTTGCTAACTTTTTTACAAATTTAAGTCTTCTTTCCATTTATATCCTTCTTTTCCCTATGCTTTAAACATGGTGGTTGGAAGGGTGGTTAATCAGGTGACTTAAATAGAATTATATAAGTAAAACTGACCTGTGGACATCTAATTAGGGACAAGCAAATCTTCTAGAAGTGGACATATATATGGGGACGGAGTATTCATTTTCTTATTCATTCTTTCTTCTTAATTGTCTAGGCTGCTTGGTTTGGACATGATGCGATCTTTACGATGGTAGTTTTTGTTGGGAATTATATTCTTGGATGTCTATTTTTCAAGAGGAACATTTTACACGAATTAGTAACTATTGTTGTAAGGTGTTTTGGATTTTCAAGGAAGATCCAGTTTTTTCGGTGCAAAAAGTAATCGATTACATAGTTTTACTGAGATTTGATGTAATGAGGGATGATATTCCTAAAATTATTGTAAAATAAGTTACATGAATGAAAATTATTTATTTTTTTTAAAAAAAGTGAGTATTGTTGTAATTTTCATTAGGTACTTGTAATTAATCTAGTTTCTAGTTACTAGCTAGTTACATGACCTACGACATATTTGCTGATTTGTATTTTAACATATATATATGTTGAGGATTCACATGTGAGGGAACATCCCACATCATAAAATGATGGGTTGTTTCAGTGGCATATATACATGAAGGACCCAAGAAACCATCAGTCTAGGCTTTTGGGTTCGGATTGGTGTCCAACATGTATATGGGCTACTCGGTAAGTCTTGCTGGTGTAAACAGGGCCCGGGTTCCTCTCCCAACAATATAGTAAACAAGCTACGTGAAGACCGGGAAAATTTGGGCAATTGGGAAGTGGATCTGGAAAGAATCATAAAGAATATGAGGTGAATATTATGATAAGTGAAAATTTAGATCAATCTATAATAGTAATATTGTTTTCCCAACCTTGTGTGAGTAGAGGTGCTCATGGGCCTGGCCGGGTCGGATTCGGGCTGGGCTTTACTTAATAAACCTGTCCAAGTCCAGTCCAATCCGAAAAATGGGTCTCAATTATTTTCTAAGACTTGTCCATATTTTTAAACACATGTTTAAGGTACAAATCCGTTCATATTTATTTTTTAAAATAAAATAATAATTAAATTTTTTAATAAAAAATAAAATTTAAATATTAAAATTTATATATAATCTAATAACAAATTAAATCAAAATAAATTATGATAAAAATATTATAAATTTTAATAAAGTTTACAAGTTCATATAAATTATTCAATTTTAATTTTATTATGTATAAATATAATTATTTAATTATATTACATTATTTATATATAATACGGGCCGGCCCGCCGGGTTCGGGCCTAAAACACCAAAACCAAGACTCGACCCATTTTTTAATCGGGCCCTATTTCTTTGCCCAATGCCCGACTTTCGGGCCTTAAATTTTTGCCCAAACCCTCCCATTTTTCGGGCGGGCCTTCGGGTTTGGGCGGGTACCCAGGCCCTTGAGTAGGTCTATGTGTGAGTGATATGTTGTTAATTTCTACCTTAATCATCTTCATAATCCTACCAATGCGTGGTTGGATTAAGCGGTAACCAGCTTGTTCTAGCTTAAATAGATCTCAGGTTTGAGACCTTACATATGCAATTGTTCCCGTTGGTAGACTCACCTACTAAAACCAGATCGTAACACGGGTTGGATCCAGATTATAATCAGAATACCCAATGAGATACAAAAAAAAATCTTCATAATCCTTTTTAATGAGAAACCTAATTTTTTTTATTGCAATTTGAAGAAACATGAGATTGATTTTTATTCAAGTATAATGAATCTGTTTCATTTCATTTTGTGGCCGATTTATATTCTAATGCCTTTTGTCCTTGTGAATTGTACAACCAGCATCAAAGAAGGGCATTTGGTTCCCTGGCGTACATGCGTGGATCTCCAAATTGTACAATAATAATGTCTTTATGCAATCAGCTGCCAGCTTCGGAGTCCATCCAAAGTCTCAATCACAAGGACGAAAGGAGAGATTTTGTTACTAGTACTTCGAATTCGATACAAGATGGTTTCCGTTTTGATGTTTTTGCTCCAATTGCAACTAAGTTTACTTAAAATAATGAAGCCCTTGGTGCCTAAATTTGGTGAATTTTCTATATTGTAAGCTTCTTTGGTGAATTTTCTTCGATACACAGAAAAGTCTGCTACAATTCCTTTTCAAACTATTTTACTCTTCTAAGTAGTCTTCAATTAAAAACAGTATAATTTTGCCTATATATATAGTGATGATTGATCATTTGATAACAATTACTACAAGTTACAAATATTATAGCCTTTTTCTTGTTTTCAAGAAACAAGTTGACCTGCATGCAGAGTGGATCTAGAAATGTTAAGGAGTGTGGGCACAATAATATATGGTATAAAAAAAATTTCTTAGCGCATATCAAAAGTACATAAAAAATAATGCATAAAATAAAAACATTATAATAATTTCTCAATACTCAATACTTGATATATTTATAATTTAAATTTCATATTTGGTCACCTAACTTTTAAGTGGTTTCTGTTTTGGTCACATATCTAAGAAAAATCACAATTTGGTCACCAAAGTTTGTAGAATTGCTTCTTTTGGTCAACCCACCGTTCAAGGCTAACGAATGGATGATGTGGCTATCAAGTCCTCTGACATGGCCATATAGGATGGCCACATGGCAATATCCACGTGGTTTTTTCAAATTAAGAACATAGATTTTTTGAAAACTGAAGAAAAAATTCACTTCAAATTTTCAAACAAATTGTGGAGAACAAGTTTTGGCCCTGGGTAGAAAGAATCAATCTAAACAACTAGTATTTAATATTGATGACCAATTTTATCTTCGAAAAAGATTTAAAATATGAAATAATATTCATGGAAAAATAATATAAACAACTTTTTTTAATAGTACCCATATGTCTATACTCTATACTAATACAATTGTTTCAAAACCATAGAGAACCTCCAATGGGGAACACGACCTTCGTTTTCTAATATCCATGCACTAGGGAATCAAACAAGAATTTGAAACAATTTCACGATTTTTAAGAAAGAAAAAGATTCAAAGGAACCATTTTTGGTGGTTTGATGGAGCAATAGCGTAGCTACTTTTGAATGGAGAAATTAGTTTTAGATCTAATTCCTACCACCTCTTCTTTTTTCTTTCGATTTGGAAATTTTCTGACATGGGGTTAAATTGAGCATAAGCCATAAGTAAATACTTGAATGGATGAAAAAAAGGTTAATTCTTTGGGTCTACATGATGCCGATCGACAATGGGAGGAATTATAAACCGCGGGTTTGCTTTTGGATTTTCGTGGTCGGATCTTTGACCCCTTGTGCTGTCTTCATGATTGGAATCCTTGTACGGGTTTGGATTTGTCAATTGGTCTTGTCGAACGGTCAAAGTAAGATGTAATTTACTTGAAATGGCAGCATACCATTTAGATCCGGAGAATGTTATGGTATGCAGCAAGTTGTAGCGCATATATCCATTATTGCTGCAAAGGGATCAGCAAGTCATAGATGTTTTCTGCTTGGCCACTACTATTTTCATTCAGTGTGCTGAAAAAATTGTGCATTAATTAGTTTAACATAGGTGGTTCTTTAAGTCCTCCGATTGAAGCTAAAGTTTATTGTTCCAACTTTCAGGAGGTTAACCTAATCATAATAAACAATGCAAACTTTTTCTTTTTCTTCTTTTACTTCATTAATGTTCGATGAGTATCGTTTCTTATCCCTCACTTTATCGAATCCAGGTGTTTAATTAGCCAGATAAATCCAGAATCTAGATGGTAGAAAGCGTGGTAGATAGTTTGAGTGTTCGATATCAACAAATGATATGGAGGAGCTAAAAGTAGTCTTCAATTAGAAAGAATATAATTTTGCCTATATATATATATACTAGTGATTGATAACAACTAGTCAACTACAAGTTATAGATATACTCCACAATTTTTTTTGTTTTCAAAAACAAGCTCACTTTCATGTACAGTGTCAAAGAATTGAGCAATATATCAAATTTGGGACACAATAGATTAAATTTACAGCACAGCCAATTAAAAAAGAAGAATCGAGGTGTTGGAAATTTGTTTTAACTTGCACATAAACTGGTCACTGGATTAAAAATCACTACTATTGTATTGTTTTGAATTATACTCCCTCCGTCCCATATTATCTGTCCATTTCTATTAGGGGAAAAGTGGACAAATAATATGGGACGGAAGAAGTATATATTTATGACGCAAGATCTTAAAGAAATTTTGATTTTTTTTTACTAAAGGCTCAAATAAGGGCCCGAACTTTCATAAAAATCTCAAATAAGGGCCTCAAAACACAATTTCAACAAATTAAAGTACATATTTAGTAGATTATGACATATTGTGCAAGATATTAGCTAATACTAGTGTGTGAGATGTATATAAATTAAAAAGCACGGAAAAATTTTGTATCATACTATGTTTATTGAATTTATTTGGATTAAAATGTTTTGATTTTTAATTAATTTAATAACACCATTTTTCTATCAAAATTGATGTGTAGGCATGACAAGCATTGGTTTTCATCTGAGGAGAACCTAATTTGTAAAAATTTACTTAGTGTGTCTTCTTA
>AWWV01009608.1:0-71981 GCA_001974805.1 Corchorus capsularis | reverse complement strand
TGTTTTGGGCCATTATTTGAGATTTTTATGAAAGTTTGGGCCCTTATTTGAGATTACAACCTTTTTTTTAAAGTAGCAATTGTTTGCACGTTTTTAAGGTAGCAAATCCAGTGAGATTGCATGCACTATATCTAAGTTATAGATATACTCCACATTTTGCACGTTTTCTTTTAAAGTAGCAATTATTTTTTTTTTGAAAAAAAAAAAGCAATAGCAATTATTTATTTACATATAAAATAAGCAATAGCATTACTAAATTCATAAATAAATTACCATATTTTTATGGTCCACTCTACATGCTCTTTTTAATAATAAGTATCAATTATTTATTATGGTACCATATTTGCTAATTGGTTTGTTTGTTTGTTTTTTTTATATATATAATTGGTTTGTTTGATCCGGATCAAAATGAATTAATACTGATGAACAAGTTGCGTGAAATTACTAAGGGTAGTGGTGATATATCATATATATGGGTATAAATTAATAGCCAGGCTTTCGAAGGAGATAATAGAACTCAACTCATAAATGCCAAAGCAAAGTTGATTGACGAACTGAATGACAAAGTTATTGAAACAGAAGGTGAACTGAAAAAATCAGGAAAACTTGTCACACCGCTGGTATAATTGGTGACAAAACTGACCACTTCATTTCTGTTGTATTAATTGGGAAAGCTCTCAAACTGATTAGTGATTACTACTAATTCCTTGTCGATGTGTTGCAGAGGTTTTCTAATGGCTTAGGGCTTCTACAACTGCTGCTTCAATTGTGGAGCAGATGAAGTTTGCGATGAATCAGAAGAATCTAGAGAATCGAAATGATTTGCGATCCAAGTTTTAAAGAGCTTCGAGAGGAAGTGGAATTACGTCAACTTGACAAAGAAACAAACAGGTGATGATCACCTTGACCCTTTGACAAATATTTATGCATCATTTTGGTTTATGTTTGGGATCTAGTTTGTATTGATCTTATTGTGGGTCTAAACTCTAAACAATGGTTGAATATATTAGCTGTAAATTGTACTTGGATTTACAAGTAGAAATTTCACTAGTGCAGTCTTACGGGTCGGGTTCGTTATTGAATCTAAGATCCGATCTAGCGGCCTATGAAAATCTTTATTCTGATAATAATGCAGCCCATCAATATCAGAACTCGGAAGGTCCCTTAAACGAAACGAGGCGATAAAACGATGTCGCTTGGTTTGGCGATAAAACCCATTTAAACCCTTGTCAGTTATCTCCATTCCCCGGTCACGATTTCCTCTTCAGAAATGTTGCTGTCAACTGTCAAGGGCTCCAGGGCTCTGGGTTCACTCTCTGCTCTGGAGAACCTTCAAAGGCCGACCATTTCCTCTGAGTTTCACTCTTTTGTTCATGAATCTCCCAAAAAGGTAATACCCTTGATGTTTTTGGTTAATCATAAGTAATATTCTGCTAGGATTTAAGGCTTTTTTTGAGTTTGCCTATTGTTTGATCGGAGGTTGAAAGGTCCAAACTATCATCCGAAGTAGATTCTTTCTTGGGTCCTTAGATTTGTTCTAGATTTATTTTCCGGGACTGGTTTTTGGTTAGTTAAGTTTTGCTGCTTTTATTTGTATTGTTTAGACTCTGAAAATCATTTAGCACGTTAGAAATGAAATATGCAATTTCTGTTAGTGGAATGTTAGGGAAATAGCAATGGCTAACAATTTTACTGAGCTGTAACTCCATTCTTCATGTTCATTTGATTTGGGTGTTCTTGGGTTTTTAAGTAATCAAGGAGGATTACTTATATCTGTAATTTGAGTAATCAAGGAGGATTGTTAATGTATATTTTGGCTCCTTTTCAATACATAACAGAGACCCTTCAATTTCATAGAAAATTTCATTTTTGTGCATTTTCTCTGAGGTTGGTGTAAAACCGTAAGTTGCATGCAATTTCTCTGTGCAGTATGATGCGTCTCCACCGTCTCTGCTTCAGCATTCAAGGCTAAATTTCAATATGTTTCAACGAATTGGGATCTCCTCGTTTGCCTTCCCTGATCCTTCAGGCAATGAAAATGGTCAAGTGCCTGAATAAGTGCCTAAATGTTTTTATTTTCTCTAAAAAATGAAGAAGAGATACTAAATGAGTTGCATTTTTGGATTCAGATTCTGTGAGTGATGCTGATATATTAGTGGCTGGTATGACCAAATTTCTGAAGGAGATAAGGAACTTGTAAATGCAGAAGTAAAGGACGATGAAGTTATAAATTAAGAAGTTCACATGTTGTCTAAACTTGTTCATAATATGGTTGAATCTGATTTTGAGGGTGATGCTGAGATCGGCCTTGAGATAGTAAAGAATGCAGCCGAACTTATGAAGGAGATGGAAGAACTCGGGGAAGCAAAAGCAAAGTTAATCAAAGAAATGGAAGACAAAGTTTTTGGCACATTGGAGAATCTTGTGACCAGAATAATATGTGAACACAGGTATAATTGTTGACACAAATGACCATTTCAATTCTGTTGTATCAGGAATCCCTAAAACTGATTACTTATAATTTGCCAATGTGCTGCAGAATTTCGCAAAGGGCCTAGGAGATATTGAAGACAATTTACAGACTTCAGGAAGGTTTTCTATACATGTCAAAGGCAGCTCCACTGAGGTTGATGAATCCATAGACACTGCTTCAGAGCAGTTGAAGTTTGCAATGGAAGATTTCTCTCGCATGAAAGTGAAGTCTGAAGATATTTCATCACAACTACGATCTAAGTTAGATGAGCTTCGAAAGGCACTGGAGTTGCTCCAACAATCTCACAGAACAAGTGATGGCCATGTCCCTGCTGTATATAAACAATTTGGGGTAACCGTTGCAGCCTTATGCATCATTTGGCTATTAATCTATGGGAATTAGCTTGTACTGTGATGTTCTTATGGGTCTAAACTCTAAACATGGTTGAATTGTAGTCCTAAAGGAGAAAAAGAAATGAAAATATGGTTGAATTTATTGGTTCTGTTCTTTAAATCTGGTTTGTTCTCCTTGTTTATTTAGATAAATCATAAATGCAGAAATGCTTGCTTCTAACATCAAAGAAGCAACGGTCATCCAAATCTATCATTAGTGATTACTTTACTGATTTCTTTAACTGTAGTTGTTACATTAGTGAATTATAATATGAAAACCCATTTTTCATGAATCATATTCATCTGATTTGGGTCTTCTTAGGTAATCATGAAGGATATTCAGCTCATATATTTTGGCGCCTTTAATACATAACTGAGACCCTTTAATTTGATAGAAACTTTCACTGAAGTGCATTTTCCTTCTATGAAGTTGGAGTAAGAATGTAAGTTGCAAGCACTTTATCTATGCAGTGTGTTACAAATGATCCGTCTTTGCTTCGTCATTCAAGCCTAAATTTCAATGCTTTCCAACGATTTGGGCCATGACTGTTTATTTGGGCCAGCCCATAACTCTACTTAGAGTTAGAGCTATTAATTACTAATAATGGGTTTAGTACTATTAGTTGTTTACTTGAGTGGAGACTTCAGCGTTCCCGTTGTGATACTCCTAGTTTTGGATGTGACGTTCCCAACGATTTCTGACCATTGGATTCAATATCTAATTTTCTTACCATACGATACAATAAGTTTTAACCTGCTAAACAGGTTTTAAAAACCTTTTCGACTGAATTCGTATGTGGTTGTCCTTGTGATAGATTTTTACACCTTTTTTATTGCATCCGTTCAACAAAATTTTTTCTTAAGTTTTTATACGTTGTATATTTTCCCCAATAGTTCCCAAGTTGCTGCCCAGAACCAATTAAGAAAAAATTTAAGAAAAAATACAACGTATAAAAAATTAAGAAAAAATTTTGTTGATATCAACGGGTGGAATAAAAAAGGTGTAAAAATCTATCACGAGGACAACCACGTACGAATTCAGTCCAAAAGGTTTTTAAAACCTGTTTAACAGGTTAAAACTTATTGTATCGGACGGTAATGAAATTAAATATTGAATCCAATGGTCAGAAATCGTTGGGAGCGTCACATCTAAAAGTGGGAATATCACAACAGGAACGCTGAAGTTTACACTATTGTCAGTAATTAATAACATGCTTACATGCACTAAATTAATTAAACGATGCTTATTATGATGCCAAAAAAAAACGATGCATATTAAATCTCTGCTTCTTACATAAAAGAACTAACGGTTAATAACTCCACAAGACAGTAATACCCTCATATTTTTTTGTCCAGACAGTAATACCCTCATATATTGTCCAAATTCAGCATTCCACTTCGCAAAATACTATCATATTTGAAGAGGATAGTTTCGTCAACTAATAATTTGTACTAGAGATCACTTTCTTGTTCTATCTTATGCAAGTTTTCTTTTCAGGCTTCAGCTTTCTTTCCTATTATTTTCTTGGGTTTTCCCCATTTTCAACTCCAAAACCCAGTTAAAAGCTCCTTCCTTTCATCACGATTTCCTTCCGCTTCAAAAATGGTGCTATTGAGGGCTTTGTTACGCGGCTCCAGAGTCTTGGGTGGTGCAAATTCCTTGCTTTTCTCTACTCCAAAGAGGCTTCAAACGCCAAGCTTTTCTTCTCAGTTTCACTCTCTCGTTTATGCGTCTCCCAAAAAGGTAATAACCCTTTGATGTTTGAGGTTAACATGTGCTAGAATTCAAGGCCTTTGTTTAAATTAGCTCAGTGCTTGATAGAAAGTTAGGGTTTTTAGGTTTAAACCCTAACCCAAGTAAGCTTGTTTCTAAGGTGTTTAAATTTGACAACTTTTTTTTTCATGGGTTTTGATGCTTATTGCTTTTTGTATATATGTAGACTGTGAAAATGACTTATAGAAATTAAAGATGCAATTTTTGTTGGTAGAAATGTTATGGAAATAGCGATGGCACCCTTTTTATTGATTTCTTTTTGAAGCAGTTGTTGCGTTAATGATTGACAATCTGAAAAAAAAAACCCATTTTCCTGATTTGGGTCTTCCTGGGTTTTCAAGTATGATCTTCAGCTCAAATATTTTGGCTCCTTCAATTTGATAAAAACTTTCATTGTAGTGTATTTTCCTTTGGTTGAGGTTAATATGAAAATGTAATTAAGTTGCAGGAACTCTCTAGATCTACAAAAGGATCATGTTATTAGAAGTAAACATATCTTTGAATTAATTAAGTCTTTGTTTCCCTCTAATACATGTGTCTCTGCTTAGGCATTCAAGCCTAAATTTGAAGGCGTTCCAACGTACGATTTGGGATCTCCTCGTCCGCTTGCCCTGCCCCTGCCCCTGATCCTTCACGCAAGGAAAATGGTCGAGTGCCTACAGTACCAAGTCAGTTTGGTGGGGCTAATTAAAGTTACCGATCAAGCAAATGAATCAGGTTTAATTTAACATGGAATCCCAAAATACAATGCTAAATTTGTTTAAAGAAACTAAACCAACTGATGAATATTTTGTGATTCAGATCTTATGAGTGATGATAACATAATCGAACTTGTGGAGGAGATAGAAGAAGCCATAGATGCAGGAAGACATGATTAAAGGAGTTATGGACAAAGTTTGGAGATTAAAAGATTTCGTAAAGATAAGGATTTTGAGAGTGCTGCTGCTGAGAAATTCGAGGCTAATTTGCCAAACTTGAGATGGAGATAGCACAACTGGTGAACGCAAAAGCAGAGTTGTTTGCAGAAATGCACTACAAAGTTGTCTGTTGCAATAGTAAATGTGATGAACAGAAGAACAAGTGAATTGAAAAACTCAAAGAAATTGATTGAATTCTAGTACCAAAAGGAACAAGGAAATAAAGGAAGACATGGTTGAATATGTTGGCTGTAATTATTGAATTAGTTTTACTTTACTATCAGTCTGTAATTATATTCTTAAAGAAATTTTGATTTTTTTTTTCAAAGTAAATCCAGTGAGAAAAATCTAGTGAGATTGCATGAATTGCTTGCGCGCGTTTTAATTTTTTTTGTTGGTTTTATTTGGAAACATAGGGCTACATATACATTAGGACAAACTGGTAATTTTTCACGATTTGTAAGAGTAAATATACAAAGAGCACCTTTTTCAAACCGATACTATATAACAGAAATATTTCTGACACTCTCGTCTCTCATTTTTCTCTCGTCTCTAGTTTTCTCATTTTCCATCAAAATACGCATTCAGCCAGCTTTTTGCTGTGATTGACATCAGATCCGAAAATATAGGGAGAGTATTCTTCTTCTTTTCTCTTCTTTTCTCTCATTCAAACCAACGATTCAACTTTTCTCT
Organism: Corchorus capsularis; assembly: GCA_001974805.1. Lineage (NCBI taxonomy): Eukaryota > Viridiplantae > Streptophyta > Magnoliopsida > Malvales > Malvaceae > Corchorus > Corchorus capsularis. Next base: position 65,732 of record AWWV01009608.1, on the reverse strand, counting down.
TCTTTTCTCAAACAATTCAACTAATTTTCTCTTCTTTTCTCTCCATCCAAACAAACGATTCAACTAATTTTCTCTTCTTTTCTCTCCTTCAAACAAACCGATTCTCTTATTTTCTCCTCTCCAAACAAAGGATTCACTAAGATTATAGTTCAAACAAACGATTCTCTTATTTTCTCCTCTCCAAACAAAGGATTCACTAAGATTATAGTAGAAACTAAAAGGATTGGTAGAAGGTATAAGCTTACGATCAAGTTAAAAAACCTTGCGATCAACTTAACTTTCTTGATTTCCAAATGGCTTCTCGTTTTTCCATGGCTTCGAACTCACGATTCCGTCTTTTGGCTTCTCGGTTCTTTTCGGTGATTTCTCAGGTGGTATATCTTCAACTTGATTAATTTACTATGTGAGGCTTAAGCCGATTTTTGTTTTTCTGTAATTGCTTAATCACTTATGAGAAAACTACAATGAAACAAAGCATAATCACTTATGAGAAAACTACAATGAAACAAAGCACAACCAATTGGTTCATCACTTCTAAGAAAACTACGATGAAGCACAACCACGTTAAAGGTTCACATCGTAAGCCTTTCATAGGCAACATATAATGTGGAACAAAATAAGGCAAATGGAACGACAAAATTTTGACCCGGCCATTGTATTTGTATTGTATATGTCCTGATTGATTTTGTTTGACATGAAAATTCTACATATATACTTACATATATGTTTTTCTTGTGCAGGAAGCTAAAGCTGATTTTGAGAAAATGTTTGAGAAAGCTAAGCCAGGATTGCTTCAGGCTTACAACAAGCGGCCAGCAACACAACCTTTTCGAAATTCCTTGGCAATCGGTAAATTTTGCCAGTGGTTGTCAATGTGGGGGGAAGAAAATCATCAGCTCATCTTCGAAGTAATTAAGAACAAGGGCATTCGAGTAAACGAGGGTAACTGGACCACATGCGCTCAAGGGGATATACCAGAATTGTATGCGTGGGAGACTTTACCCGGGTAGGTTCCTTAAACTTATAATAATATAATGGTTGATTTTATTATTATATGAAACACACATGAAATACGATATAGTCAAAATTGACATTTGAAAGAGTATTGGTTTAATTAGTTATTAATGGTGGCATTTTTGTCCTTTAAATTTTCTTAATTCGGCCTTCTACCTTAAAAAAAAAAAAAATCGGCCTTCAATTTTGCTGAGTTTGCATAGATGGCTTGGGCCTGTTTTCATTTTGGGCCTATCTTTTGTTGGGCTTTGTCTATTTTCATTTGTTGTCCCTTTTTTAGTTTGTGTTATGGTTTCTTTTCACTGATTTAGCCGATCCATACAAGCATTTGTGGGTTTAGAAATTTTTCTAGTCAAAATATTTGTGAACAATGTGAATATCATTTGAAATTGAGCAGTTCAGACAGGATCCAACTTTCGTTTTTTTGTTATATACCTATTCAAGTTCCTTATGTTGATTTGCATTGCATTGTTTATTGTTGGAATTGATTAATAAATATTGTGTTTTATTATACTGTGTGCAGCTATTTGAATTTAAGCACCGATGCTAGAGAGGACAAAGACAAAGACAAAGTACAATATCCAATTGGCTTATCCTTAGTATCTGATCTAGGTGACCAGCTTCTTGATTGCAGGACTGTGATGCTTCCTGAAGCTGTAGGTATTCAACACGCAGAACTCAAGGGAATATCAATGGGTATGAGATGGTCTCTATTATATATGGATAAACACAAAGTTGAAAAAAGACTAGTTGTGATTAATGATTGCAAGGCAGTCATAGATACAATTAATAACCCCACAAATATGGATAAAATCAAAGATGAGAAGACCAAAAAAACCTACAAAGAGGTATATGACGAGATATTTTGGTCGGTTAAAGAGGAATTTGAAGATGTAAAATTTGTTTTCGTCCCGAGGAAGATAAATCGTGCGGCCGACCTATTAGCTAAGTGTAAAGTAACACCAGACAAGACGGGGTACGATGTGGAAATCATCGAAGCACTGGAAGCAATAGCTAAGGAAGATATTAAACTGAAGTGTTTTGCACGGAATCTTCCTACAAACTTCATTGAGAAATATGATTCTTCCAAGTTCTCGGATGACTGAGATCTTCCTCCAACATCCACTGTTCATATGCGCCCAAACAATTGGATTTGTTTACACTCCCGCCAATTTGAAATCGATTAGCACAGTCGGATCAACCCAATTAATGCCCATTTTCCTTACTGGTGCTCCAGTCCTCGACCCGGCTCCAAATTCGGCCCATTTTCTTCCTTTTTTCCTTATCAGTTCTTAACTACTTTCCCTCTTTCGTTCGACTTTTGATTTATTTCCTTCCTTTTTTTCCTCATCGCCGATTTCTTGCCCCTTCAACTGCGGGAGGTGTTTTGGCCGTAATCGGCATGCGATCTCAGGATGGGTGGCCCTAGACCAGCCGGCCTACGGATTTCCTTTCCCTTGCTCTTTCCCTGTTTCGAATCATGATCTGCTTTCTGCTTATTGGTGTCGATCAGGTCTGTCTGCCATTCCATATTGTTTAGCTTATCCCATTTCAGATTTTTAGTGCTTTATGTTGTTCTTTTGCTTCAACAATCTAATGAACAAATCTTTTGCTGCTGGTTTTTATTTTATTTATTTTTTTTTTCATATGCCTTTCTTTTTGTTTTCTGATGTTCTTTCTCTGTTCTTTACTGTCAACAGTGTTTTAAAACATCCATAGAATTGTTGAAACAGGGAGGGACATATAGAATTGGCCATTGGTGTTAATCCTCGATGAAAAAAAGTATGTCTCCTTTTCTCCTTATCTTTTGGGTTTCACTTTCTTTGGTTCGGACCAGTTTGCTTGCTTGCGAACACATTGGTTTATATGTATGCTTCTTTTTTCTGGTGAAATATGTATGCTTCAAGATTTCACGTTATATATGGAATGAAAAGGAATATATGCATAAACAAATTATTATAGATAGGTAAGGAAAGAAGAAAGATATGGGAAAGTTGGGGACAGCAAGGCACGTATCTTTGGACCCATTATAAATTATATAAAGTATATATAGTAAGTATATATATTTTGATGTCAATTGTGAAATAAAAAGAATAAGCATGCTAATATGTTTATTATCTTGCTTTGGAATTCATTATTTGAAAGGCGAAGCTTATGTATAATGATTTCTTTTCTGCAGTTCTGCGCAAGAGATTAAGGCGGCCATATCAGTCAAAGACCTTTCTGGCGGCGATTAGCTTTGCTGCCAAGATTCCCATGCAAGCCATTCAAAATGCTTTGCGTGGACAGGAATCAGAAAACTTACAAGAAGCACTGAGGGTCTTGGACATCATTTTAAGGCAGAATGCAGCTTAACAGTGAGTTATACACTTGTTCCTATCCGTTTTTTCACTTTCATGTTTTGCTCAACATATTAATCCGATTCTTAACTTGAATGTCACAGGGGATACCTTCTTGTTCGCCAATCATTCTTCCAGAATGATTCAGCTAATTTTGTTCCCATTGAAGGTGGTGTTTTAGGCTGCAGGGGTTTCCACTCAAGTTTCAGAACCAGTCAAGGAGGCCTCTCACTGAACATTGGTTGGTATTCTATCTTTTAGCTCATGTATTTTTCTGCCTTGTATGAATGTTTTGAATGATACTTGTTTCTCTTTCTATTTTAGATGTATCGACTACAGTGAAAATTCAACCTGGTCCAGTAGTCAACTTCTTGATTAGTAATCAAAATGCTAGAGATCCTTTCTCCATTGATTGGTCCAAGGTAATTAATAGCAATTTCCTTCCGTTTGTTTATTCAAGTTATTTTGCTTCAATCTTTATTCACTCTATGATTCCCTGTATATAAAACTTGTGCTTAAGAATCTGAGGATAAAAGTCAATCCATCCAATCAGGAGTGTAAGATTACTGGACTGAGCGAGCAAATATGCCGAGAACAGATGTTTGTTTTCTGATTCCATAACAGTGTTTTTTCTATGGTTTCGTGCTTAATTCAGCCCATATTATTTTTCTTGTGGTGTATATCACTTCAGATTAATTGACCTCTTAAATTTTTCCCCACAATGTAGGTTTTCATTGAAGCAGAAAAGTAAGAATAGTGACGGTGAAGCTGAGATTCTGGAATTTACGGTCTATGACTATTTTGTTAACCACAGCAACATTCAGTTGCAGTATTCTGGTGATCTACCAGTGTTGGGAAGCCAAAGCGGCCAACTTATATTCCTATTGAGGTGAATTTATGCACTGGTAGTTGATGACTGTTTATGACTTCTTTATATGCCTTTTGCAACTAATTTTTGCTTGTGTTGGAATTCAAAATACCATAGCTCTGTGAATTGGTGTCCTTGCAACGTTACACAAAAGCACTATCCACTTTCCAAAGAGCTGCACTGGTTGAAAAATCAAGGCAGAAGCCTCAAGAAAGGATGTCTGCCTTGTCTAATGTAGGTCCTTTCTCTGACTCATTTAGATTCTTCTTGTGCTTTTATCTATTAATGCGTTATGAGTGTTTGAACTTTTGTGCAGGCTTTGCGGAATAGTAACTATGGTGCTGATCCAATTCTGCGATCATGTGGTGTTTCTATCAGCTCTAGTTTTACCCAAGTGGAGGGGCGTGTTCTGCCAGCTCCAAAGGTAAGAAATCATAAATATTTTGGTGATGTAGTACTAATATGTTTCTTGATGTACTGGAATTTATTTTGGTTTTTTTAGGATTATGCTAATGATCTTTATTTTAGATCTACATTGTAACTTTGTCATTTTTTATTACAGTTAAAAATGGGCAATGGAGAAGAATTGTTTTCACGGAATGGGCAATGTAATTTCAACAATAAGGTTTTCTCTTTACACCTTTTCATAATACTTTTTGATATATGTTTGTTTTCCTGGTTCTCAGTTCTCAGTAGTTTAGGACACATGCTTTCATGCAGAAATTCATGTAGCCGGCTAAGATTGAACGATGGGCTGTTGTTAACTTCTCAGCACGTTGTGATGTAAGTAGGCTTGTGCAGGATCTTACCAGACGTGCAGATATGAAAGGAATTGTTAGCTTAACATCTAATTTTTGTATTGTTAAGGGATTTGTTTGTTAGCACATTGAAATTTATTGAATGTGGCTTACGTTCTTTGTCTTGTTCTTTTTAGCGCATTGATCCTCCATTTGATGTGTTGGAGGAGAACAATCAGAACAGACGTCTATCTCCTGTGCTTAGAGTGGAGAAGATGTTTGACGACATCCAATCCAAGCTTCCTGGAGCTCCACAATTCCTTCTCTGTCTGCTGCCTGACAGGAAAAATTCTGATCTTTATGGTGTGCATATTCTCACCTGTTTATATACATTGGCTATGTAGTTCTTTTAAGTGTTATCCTTTCATATCCTTACATATGTAGTTCATTGAAATGTTCAGGTCCATGGAAACGAAAGAATCTGGCTGAGTTTGATATAGTCACTCAATGTATGGTCCCACTCCTAGGATTAATGATCAGTACCTGACTAATCTGCTACTCAAGATCAATGCTAAGGTGGTGCTCCTATCAAATGGTTTTTTCCTCCTTTTCACTTTCCCAAGTTCTAATCTTCAGTAGCTAAACCACTTGGGATATTATTCTTTGTTTTTCTAATGTCTCTATCTGCTTGCAGCTTGGAGGACTCTGTTCTATGTTAGCAATTGAATGAACGCCTGCACTCCCTGTTGTTTCTAAGCTTCCGACTATAATCCTTGGAATGGATGTGTCCCATGGTTCCCCTGGGCATTCTGATGTCCCATCTATAGCTGCGGTAGGGATGATTATCCCCCCTTATCTTTGGGTTTTTGAGTTATCATTAAATTCAATCAGTTTTTGCTTTCAATTTATAGGTGGTTAGCTCCAGGCAGTGGCCTTCGATCTCTCGTTATAGGGCATCTGTACGCACACAGTCGCCTAAGGTTGAGATGATAGACTCTCTTTTCAAGAGAGTGTCTGAGAAGGAGGATGATGGAATCATCAGGTACATTGAAATCATAAATTTAGTTGACTGAACATAGACCTGTTTCATGATTCTTACCTTAATAAGAATTGTGTGGTATGTCAATTCTGTGGGCAATCATTTTTTCTGGTATTATTATGACTTGCATTTCTTTTAGGATCTCAGGGAACTTCTATTGGACTTTTATACAAGTTCAGGAAAGAGAAAGCCTGATCAGATCATAATATTCCAGGATGGTGTCAGTGAGTCCCAATTCAATCAAGTTCTGAATGTTGAACTTGATCAGATCATCCAGGTATGCTGTACTACCTTTCAATCTTGGACTTAGATTCTACGTTTTGTCTTCTAAGTACTTGTGCAGAACAAATACCATGACAGTGCTTGAAATATAACATCTTCTACTGTGTCTAGGCGTGCAAGTTTCTTGATGAGAACTGGGACCCAAAGTTTGTGGTAATTGTAGCCCAGAAAAATCATCATACCAAGTTTTTCCTGCAAAATTCTCCAGACAATGTTCAGCCTGGTGAGGCTTACTTTTTCTTTGACTCATCATTTAGTCCCTTTGTCATGGATGTCAAATGTGATCTTCATTTAAATATTATTTTCTACTTGTAGGAACTGTGATTGACAACAAGATTTGTCATCCAAAGAACAATGACTTCTACCTTTGTGCACATGCAGGAATGATTGTAAGTAATCCCTTATTTTTGTTCCAGTTTTGATTAATGCTTGACTTTATTAGTTTTGTTGAAATTCGTAATGTGGTTTGTTTCTATTTATGCGTTTCTTACACATTATCCAGTATTAAGGGAAATTTTTGGATTGAAATTATGTCACTTGTATTGTGTTGAATTTAGCTTTTTGTTAAAGCAGTACTACTGATAAGGTTTGAGCCATCTTTCTGAACTCTGTTATCCTTGTAGATATTGACAGAAGGTTCATGTTTCTGATTTTTTTTTGTTATGCTTATCCCGCTCAATTTTGGTTTTTTCTTTCCTTTTTTGACTGACTGATTTCATGAAGTTGCTTTAAATGTCTATGATGATTCATGAGAGAAGGAATTTCTACCAGTGACTTCTCTGTTTCTCTCATACCTTCTTTGTTAGACCTTTGTTTCCTTGTGTAATAATGTTTATTTCTTGTGTGTTTGTTATGCAGGGAACTACAAGGCCTACTCATTACCATGTGCTGCTAGATCAAATTGGGTTTTCTCCTGATGATCTTCAAGAGCTTGTCCATTCTCTTTCATACGTGTAAGTGTATACACTCGTGTAGTCATTTCTTAGCAATTGTATTTGTCTACAGTTGTTTAGTCAAAGTCCTCACGAATCTTTGTTTATTGCAGGTATCAAAGGAGCACAACTGCCATATCTGTTGGTAATTATTCTGATTGAGCATTTCAGCTAGCTGTCTAGTCTTTGTGATATGCATTACATTTGAATGATCTAATCTAAATTGGTTTTCCTTCGCCGCTGTTTAAAAATCTTACTCTGAATTGCAAAACATGTCTTCTCATCAACCTATGTCTTTTTTTGGTACAGTTGCTCCTATTTGCTATGCACATTTGGCAGCTGCCCAGTTGGGTACATACATGAAGTTCGAGGAAGCATCTGAGACGTCCTCCAGCCATGGTGGCGTGACTGCTCCCGGAGCTGTTCCTGTCCCGCAGCTGCCTAGGTTGAAGGAGAAGGTCTGCAGTTCTATGTTTTTCTGCTGAAGCCTCGGATGGGTTCTGTATAGTTTGAATGGTTATGTGAACAACTATTAAAAGTATGTTTTAAGTTTAGGAAATAGCAATGATGCAAGCTCGCTCCTGACAGAACAATTAAACAGAGACTAAAAGGAAATAGCAAATTCTTCATCATTTTTTCCAGATGGTGGTTACAAAATATTTAAAGGACAAAAGAGAAAAACATTCTAGGAACATAATTCTATTGTGGGTAGTTAAATTCATCACGAAATGGGTGGTTATTTCATCAGAAAGTCGTTGGTCCAAGCTTGTTTTGTTGACACACGTTGGCTCCTGATGAGAGGAATAGAAGCTGCTGGAACGTGGCTAGATGGAAGGTTCGTAACAGGTTATCTCTTCAGCATATATTTTGATTCGTTCATTACATAAATGAGACCCTTCAATTTTTGATAGTTAATTTCATTTGAGTGCAAATTTGTTTCTTTGAGGTTGGTGTAAAAATATAAGTTGCGTGCCCTTTGTTTCTGCAGTTTGTTACTAATGATGTGTCTCTGCTTCATCATTCAAGTCTAAATATAAATTTCATTGTGTTCCAACAATTTGGGATCTCCTCATCTACCTCTTCCAAATCCTTTAGGAAAGGAAAATGGTCAAGTGCCTACAGAATCAAGTCTTGTAGACAGTCAGCCAAAAGAATCAGGTCTTAACTTTGGAATCTCAAAATGAAATGCCTATATCTGACTTTTTTTAGAAAAGAAAAAAAGGAGAAGAGTTACTAATGAACTGCATTTTTTGAATTCATCAGGTTCTTTGATTGATGCTGACATATTATTGGATGAAACTGCCAAATTTATGATGGAGATAATGGAAGTCTGGGAAGCAGAACTAAAAGGCAATGAAAGACTGAGAAACAAATATAGCAGGTTGCGTGAAATCACCAAATATGAGGAGATAGAGGAACTCATAAATGCAAAGCTAGAGTTGAATCAGGAACTGAAGGACAAAGTCACTGACACTATAGATAATGTTGTGGTCGGAATAGTATGTGAAATGAAAAACTCAAACAAACTTGGCAATGTCATACTGGTATGATTGGTGACAAATCTTATCACTTCATTTCTCTTGTATTTGGAAAGCTCTTAAATTGATTACTACTAATTCTTTGTCAATGTGCTGCAGAGGTTTTTTAAGGGCTTGGGAAGGGCTTCTGCTTCTACACATGTTAATTGCACTTTTGGTTCACTTCAGGAGCAGTTAGAGGTTGCAAAGAAACATTTTTATCACATGAAACCCAAGTTTGAAGAGATTCTGAAGGATACAGAGTTGAAGATAGATGAGTTATTAGAGTTGGCTCAAATTGAAGAATAGTGATGACCATGACCATGAACCTGTGAATTCTGGCAACTCCTCCTCCTTCGGACCATGGCTGCTTGTTCAGATATCGCTGTGTTTGTATGGGAATTATTAGTTTGTTTTGATCTTATTGTGGGACTATATATATATATATATATATCTTTATACTCTACTAGTATTCACTTCCACGTGCATTGCACGTGATATTTATGTTTAAATTAAATGAAAATTAAAATAATGATTGAAATTAATTATATATACGTAGAGCTGTCAAATTTGATCCGAACCTGATAACTCGTCCAATCCGACATGTAAAATTGTATATAAACGATTCAAACCCAACCTATTCAGACACGACAAACTGTACATGCAGTTTGCTAAACTTCACCAGTGGTGGATTGTAAAATAAAATCGAATAATAAATATATTAAATAAATTTAAGAATTAAACATTAAAAAATTAGGCTTTCTTGGTGCAAAAAATAAATAAATTTAAGTCTGATCAAATTGACCTGAATCTAAACCTGAAAAATCCAAAACCCGAATGATCCGGAACCCGATTGACCCGAGGTCAAAACTCGAATCTGCCTAACCCAAGACCTAGTAGACTTGAACCTAGATGAGCCGAAACCCGAATGACTCGAGAAAATTACCTGACTCAGTTGACTTATAACCATATTTAACCTACCAATACACACTACAAAAATAGAAAAACAAAGTGAATCACAATAATTAGATTTTAAATAGATTTTTAACTTAATTTGTTAAAAAATTTTGAATAGTTAATGATTAGCCAATTTATTTTAACTTTTAAACTTGATAATAATACTTTTATTAGCTCATATATAATTGAAATGGATCCATAACTACCAAAAAAAATCTCCAATATTTTAAAAGTAAAATGGTAAAAATAAATATTTATTAAAAATATTCAATTTAATCGAATAAAAATAGAGTTTTTAGTAGAATAATTGTAAAAGTTTATTTCTAAAAAAATTGTAAAAGAATATATTTTAAAAATTCTAATATGTCTAAGTTTTTTAATTAAAATAGTAAAATGATAACAACAAAATATTTATAAGGATATTAGATTTAATTAAATAAAAATAGAGTTTTTTTACAGAAAAATAAAAATAGAGTTTTTAGTTGAGTAAAACTATAAAAGTATATTTAAAATTTTCTAATACATCTAAGTTTTTTTAATTAAAATAGTAAAATGGTAAAAATGATATAGTTATAAGAATGTGAGATTTTTTTTAATTATACAGAAAGCAATATATCAATTAAAAAATCAATTATAAGTCAAATAAAATAATTGCACATTAGGGAAATAATAAATTTTAATCATAATACATTATTATAAACTATCAAATAGTAAGATGTCAATCATAATAACTTTTTAAATTAGAATGGTAAAATAAAATAATTATAAAATATTGAATTTTTTGAGATAATAAAATATTGAATTTATGTAAATGAAAATAGTGTTTTTAGTAGAATAAAACTGTATATTTTAAAAACAAAAATAGTAAAAAATTAAAGCAATTATAAAGATATTAGATTTAATTGAATAAAAATAGAGTTTTTAGTAGAATAAAACTATAATAGTTAAGTAATGGTATTTAAGAAATATGTTTGAATAATAAGGATATAATGGTCGATTCAATTAGAAAAATAAGGGTATGATAGTCGATTCAAAAGTTTCTCATAACTCGTACTTTTATATATAGTATAGATAGTATAGTATAGTTAATTCTAAACTTCAAAAATCTTGATCTAAAATATCTAAAATACCCTTTTTAATTTTAAAATTTTAGTTATATTTTTAAGGGTTAATATGTAATCCAACCAGAATTTATTTTCATATTAAAAAAAGTCTAAAATAATAACAATTATTTTTATGTTAAACATCTTATTATTATAATTTTTAAGTAAAATATCGGATCCTGACTTCTAATAATATCCTTATAACCTCAATGAACTTGAGCATTTTGTATGCCCCTACGTACAGTTCCAAGAAATCACCTTCATCTAGATTGACAATGAAATTGAGGTGCCTTATAATTGTAAACTTCTTATTATTATAATAATAATTATATATATAATATATAATTAGTAGTAGTTATATTATTGTTACGTACGTTTTTCTTTCTTTATCTTTTTTTATGTATTTTTTCTTTATCTTTTCTTAAATAATTAAATTTATTTCAAACTTGAGTATTTAATATTTTTTTCCAATAATTTGAAGTATTTAAAGTGTCATGACTTTAATTCTAGCCAAATCAAGTTGTTTTTTTTTTCTACCAGATCCCAAAATGCTTATTTTATTTGTCATAAGAAAGTAAAATTCAAAGATGATAAATAAATCAACAACGAATATTTTATAAAAGTAAAAAAAGAACCTTGAAGAATTAATTAAAAAATAAATAAATATGATTTTTCATCTTATAATGTGGACGACCATTTTACAAACACCGTAAATAAAAAATTCAAAAACTATTTTGATTCATGAATGTTATGATTTGCTCTAATCTCATAATATTTTGGTATTGGTTCATGAGTGTTATGATTTGCTCTTATAATATTTTGGTATAAAATTAACGTTGATAAGTATTTAATTTTTTTTCTAATATTTTAATGTGTCATGGTTTTAATTCTAGCTAAAATACTTTTTCTATTAAAAATCAAGTTTTCTATGAACACAGAGGGAAGAATTTGATAGTTAGGAATAACCTATGAAAAAAAAGAGGAGCTAAAAATTTGTTAACGTGAAACTCTGGATTTAGGAGAAAATTAGTTTCATGTTTCAACAATGATTGATGTCAAGCAATGAGACCTGCTTGACTGTTGGGATAATAATTCTTGAAGCAGTAACAAAAACAATAAATATAATTATTAAAAGTTTTATTTTTTATTTTTTTGAAAATTTTAATAGATTATTCATTCACTACTTTTATTTTGCTCTGTTAGATTAAACCACTTTATTTCATTCATTAATATGCATAAAATTGGTAGTGTAATAATAAAAAATCAAAAATTCAAGTTTGATTCAACATGTCAAAGATATGCATATATAGTATATAAATTCATTTTCTCGATCGGAAAAAAGAAAGGACTTATGCATTATTAATTAAGAAAATGTTATTTTCAAGTCAATATTTTTACACACGTTAATTTAGTGTGTTTGGTTGAATTGTGAGATTTGTTTTTGGGTATTGAAATGGTGAAACCTAGTATTGTGTTGTGAGATTAGAATGACAACAATAATATATGTTTAAAAGTTTCGTGAAAGATCAACAAAAAAAAGAATATATTACACCAAATACACAATTAAAATAAAATAATAAAATTAAAATCCAAAATCTATAAGGATTTTAACTAATTATCCAACCATGTGTAAATAAATTAAGCTCAATAAATTTTCTTATAATATCTCTTCAATTTTCCATTATAACATTTGTGAAGTTAATAATACTATAGTCTAGCTTTTTTTTATTAAAAATAAATAAGAAATTTGATAACCAAAATTACTAAGAATGTAAGGTTATTGAATTACTTGATAGTCCTAGACCATTTTTATAATCATAGGTTTTTTTTTTCTCCCCTTAGATAAAAAAAGGGTTAACTTCACCTGTTTATACCTCAATTTACAATTGAGGGTAAATTGGTCTTTGCATGTATTAGATCAAGATGAGTGGTCAGGATTTAATCAGAAATCCTGATAGGACTTAGTTTCCAAACCACCCTGATTAAGGAAAAATCTTACAATTAATGAATAAAGGCCAAAATTAATAATTAAATTAATTAATAATAATTATTTTTGGAATAATTATTATTAATTACTCCCTATGTGCCGCCCCTACCTATAGGGATGTGGTGCAGCAAGTCTCAAGGGTGCAGCTTACTTAGATATAGTAACCTGATACCTCAGGTAGAGAGTAGGGAAGGGAGTTGTATACTACCTGACCATGCAGGTGGGAGATATATCATGGGATAAAATAATCTAAATCTTTCCCATACCCAGGGAAGGCCGCCCTATGCCTATCACAGTCATAGGGTGCAGTCTCTTCACCCTTTGCACTGAGGAGGCAGAGAGTAAGAGAGTAACAGCAGGAGAAGCACTTACTGAACTAAGGGAGGTGTGAGATATTATCACTCACCACCCTTATACATGACCACCCTAGTATAGTGGTCAAGCCGTCCCTACTAGCAGCACTCCCCGGAGAGACAAACTTGCATTTTGTTCATTTAAGGACAAAAGGGCAGGATCAAAGGAGAAGTACTACCTAGGGAATGCGGCTCAATGGAGGGGTTTTACCATGATGTTCCTTGATACACATAGGTCATCTAGGTGAAATTTCATCTCAAACAGACTTAGCATGAAAAACTTATGCTAATTTTTCAATTAAGGACAGTTTGAGGAGACAAACCAACTTCTCTATGTTAGAGAGTTCGTTTTCACTTGGATTTTTTTCCCACAACCTTATGGTAATAATCCAAGTATACTGGTGGAAAATCAGCTTCGTTGGAGTTAGTATGAAAAACTTATGCTAGTTTTCCATTTAAGGACAACTCAGGGGTGGAAACCTAGTTCACCATCAAGGGGAGCTCGGTTTTACTTAGAATTTTTTCCATAGTGTTATGTGGATATTCTAAAACCCTTGGTAAAATTTCAGCTCATTCAGACTTAGAATGAAAAACTTATGCTAGTTTTTCATTTTAGGGCAGTTTGAGGTAAGAAGCTCGGTTTACTATGAAGGAAAGCTCGAAATAAGCCAAGATTTTAACCATAGTCTATGGCTGATATACGAAACCTACTGGTGAAGTTTGAGCTTGATCCAAGGTCGTTTGTGACTTTTACACCTTCTTCAGTAAAGGACAAAGTGACTTTATCACCCTGGTATGGCCATAGCTCTTAGTAAAAGGGTATTTTTGTCCTGGGAAGGCCTAAATATGGCTAAGTATAGAGGATTTCGTGGCCTAGGTGATATCTCTCATGCTCCATGGTCACCTCTCAGCCAATTTAGTAGTTTCAGCTCAATGGAGGCAACAGGGACTACACTTGATACAGTAGATGTAACCTATCACCTCATACTACCTAGGTACTATGAGGAGGGAGTCGACTATAGCTATGAGGGACGCCTCACACCCTTCTCCTCACCTTCCTATCACCTGCTGCAGCATCTAGAAGGAGAAGGAAGCTCCACTGCAACTTCCTGGAAGTTTCCTCCGACCAATCAGAAGAGTTCGCCTTCCTCAGCAAGTAAATTACTTCCTCAGCTAGTAGAAGCCCGCCAATTTCAAGGCCCAGGCCGCCCCCTATATAAAGGAACCATTCCAAGCTTCAGAAATCAAGTTCTGCACTTCACACTTCCTCCGGGAATAAACTTCAAGCTCCGGCTTATTTTCTCTCTGGCCCAGCGCCTTTTTATTCATGTTCATCACGAGTTCTTACTCGTTCTTTACTTTTTTCTTGTTCAATCTCGTCCAAGGACGTTAAACACATCAATCTCTTGTTTATTTTAGAGAAGACGGCAATTGAATTGTCCTTCTCCCCCCTGTTTATCACTTTTGGAAGTCAATCTAGTGGATCGATGATTTAAATGCTTCGGTGTGACTTTGATCCAGTCCCCACAAATCGCTCTGATCTCTTTTACTTTTTTCAACCTAGTTTCTTTGTCAATTTCAGCAAATTGACTGGCACGCCCTCATGCTGTCATTAAGTAGTTTTCGCAGAAACTCTATCAAGAGATTTTTGGCGCAACATCTCTTTTTGGCACGCTCGGTGGGACCCAACTAGGTTGGCTTTCCATCTGTGGCAATCCATAAGGCATCTTGTCCACATCTCTGAAGATTTTCCTCTCTAGTCGGCGATCCCCGACTCTCACTCTCTCTATAGTCGAAGGTGCCCACCTCTAGGAGGTCCACACTGACGACTCCTTCTACGTTCTAAATGGGACACAACATCCTGTCTTCCATCTCAACGTTTGAAGGCTTTCTTTCTATTTACTTTTTCTGGACTCATACCTAGCTATGCCACCTAAGGGAGGAAATAAGAAACCTCAAGACTCATCAAGCCAGAGTCCACTTGGAGTTACTCCGCTTGGATCTACTGGGTTGAGAGATGAGGAAGCTGACTCCCCTCTCAAACTGAATGATGTTACTATGTGGAAGACTCTCAGCGGTATCGCTTCGTTACTTGAGAAGTTTGAAAACTCTCAGGAACGTATGATACAGCAACTAGCCCAGCAAAGAATCGACTCCCAGGAGAACATCCAACAACTCATCAATAGGTTGGATCGTAGACTTGGAGGACAAGGACTTGGGGGGCAAAACCAACCATTGGTGAATGCTCCACCTGTTGCCTTTCCCCTCCAACAAGTCCACCCTGAGGTGAATAACCACCAGGTTCCACCTCCCCCTCCTATCCCTCAGGGAGTTATCAACCCTGGGCTTGGAGGTAAAAACCAACAAGATATTGTTGATAACGTTGCTGATAACGCAGATGAGGATTTCAACCCTGTTGAACCTCGTGCTGCAGCCTATGTACCACCTCATGTGAGGAACGATAATGGCAATAGAGTAAGAGATGGCCATCAACGCTATCCCCCTCCACGCCATCCTCCTAAAGAGAGACCAGTCAATCAAAATAACCTCAGGGAATACTTGAGGATATGATTGGTCCAGCTTACCGAAGGATTGGACGACCAACCTTCCAGAAGCCCTACCCAGAGGAGTATGATAGACTCTATCCACTTCCCCGAGGGTACAAGGTCCCTGACTTCACATGTTTCTCCGGAACCTCAAGTGAACAGTCGACCATGGAACATATTGCTCGCTTCACCGTGCAATGTGGAGAGGCTAACTTTGAATACCACAAGCTTCGTCTCTTTCCCAACTCTGTCACTGGAGCGGCGTTTACATGGTATATCAACCTACCGCCTAACTCTGTGAGAACTTGGGAAGAGATGGAGAGGTTGTTCCATACTCAGTTCTATAGGACTGAGTCTGAGGTTTCCATGGCTGACTTATCCCGCCTTTATCAAAAGAAAGGTGAATCAGCCGAGGATTACTTAGCTCGTTTCAAGAAGCTAAGGAATAGATGTCGTACATCTCTTCAAGAGATGGAGTTCGTACGTATAGCCCAAAATGGACTTGATATCGAGCTTCGAAAGAAGTTCGAAGGAGTTGACTTCAGAGACTTCTTCGAGATGTCAACAAAGGTGACTAGATACGAAACCCTTCTCCGTGAAGAGAATGAACGAAGGAGTTCATCTTATGGCACTTACTATCAAGAGCCAAATTATGAACTTGGGGTTGGAGGTAAAGGTTGATAAGCCTATTGAGTGTCCTTGCCTAGTGAAAGCAAGGCTTGGACACCCTCAGACCCAAGAAAGGTTTGCACCTATATATCAGCGTCAAGCTGATAAGAAATCTTATGAAGGAAGCAAGACTTATTCATTTGATACTTCAAAGATGGATGAGATCTTTGACTTCTTACATAAGTATGGTGTGATTAACCTTCCTCATGGGCACGTACTTCCCTCACCTGAGACCATCAGGGGAAGAGAGTACTGCAGGTACCATAATTCATGGAAGCATACTACCAACAACTGTACTGTGTTTAAGAACATAGTACAGGAACAAATAGAGAAAAAGACTCTTTAAGTTCCTTGAAGCCCCTAAAAAGGATATGGGAGTCGATAAGAATCCTTTCCCTGCTCCTGTTCATATGGTCAACTTTAACCTCCCAAGGGGTGAAAGAGCGACCAAGAAGGGAGAACCCACACCTTAGAGGACGTTCTTGGCTACAAACACCCCTTTGTCAGCCATCCCTCAATCAGAAGGTGAGTTCTGTTACCACACTTCTAGTCTTAAGAGGTTAGTGGATAGAACTAAGTCTTTGGGTTTACATTCAGATCGTCCCTGGTATCCAGATACGGTTGATATGAGACTCAAAGCACCAAGGAGGAAGCTTGAACTCTCTTCATTTGAGGATGAAGAGGAATCCATCAAGCATCTTCAAACTTCTTCAAAGAATGAAGCTCAAAGGAAGTTGGACTTCTCATCCAAGACTCCACTCCAAAAGGAGAAAAGAAATAAGTCAAAGCATGTTACTAGCTCGGGGGGCAAGCAAAAGGCTTCTTTCCTTCCTCCTAAGTCAAGAAATTGGGAATTGGGAGAATCATCAGCTAAGATGGCGCCACCCTCTTCCCATCTGACCACATCTCTCCCTGACAAAAAGCAAAGGACCTCCAAACATGATAAACAACCCAAGGTTGACTTCTCTCCCAAATCTCGAGGGACTAAGCGAGAGATTCGACCATGGTTGAATCATATGAAGGAGGAATACCGTAATGCTGCTGTGAGAAAAGAGGTGAAGGCACGAGAAGACCATGTACGACGTAAGATGGTCAAACCACCATCCAATGCTCAAGAGGGTGTGTGGCAAAGAGTACAACATCCCAAGTTCCCTATTCAAAGGAATAGAAAGACTTGGAGGAGACGTGAACTCCGTAGAAGGGCGAAAGCTCGAAAGGAGGACATGACTAACGCCATGCATCTTGATAAGAGTGGATCACCACCCATCAACGAGACAGAGATACCTCTTATGAACCTAGCAGACATGGGGGTAGAACTCTGCAAGGCAAAGATCCTCTCAGAGGAAGCAAAGCTCAAGGAAAGAGCACTCCAGCTTGATCAGAAGGAGGGAGAGCTGCAAGCTTTAAGGCAAACCTTAATTGACATAGTCTATGGAAGTGAAGAACACACTTGCCATGAACTAGCTCAAAAGGGTGCTCTTACCATGGACTATGATGATAAGTTTGAACTATGTGATATTGATGAAGATTCATATTACAGAAAGTTCCCTTATCACGCCTTGCAAAAGAAACTTGAAGGTTGGCTTTCACACAAGGCCACTCAAGACCTCCTTCATATTGAAGAAGGCGTGTCTCCATGGCAAATATCTATCTTGCTTGAGAAGGCAAGAATAGATAAGAAAGAGTTTGAGGCTGATAGGCGAAAGCATATTGAAGCTGAAAACCTTCTTTCCGAGAGACAAGAGGCTATAAATGATGCCTCTAAAGAACTCCTTCGAAAGATCTTCATCGAAGAACTTAAGTTGGAGAGGTCTCAAAAGATTCAAGATGGGTTGTTAACCTCTAACATAGAGGTTGATGACGCCATGCTTGAAGAAAATGCTGAACCAACTTCATCTGATCAAAATTTGGTATGCGATGAAGATGTGGAAAATGCTTTGGATGCTATGAGCGAGGAAGAAACCGTGGCTGCCGAGGACTTTGACAACAAATCTGTTGATTCATTGACCTTTGGGCAATTCATGGTTGACCTCAATCATATCACCCTTACACTTCCTTACACTTTTGCAGCCAAGTTAAAAGAGCAAGTGGAATCATTGGAGCCACCCTCTTCTCATGGAGTTGAAAATGTCACCGAGGAACCTCAAGAAGTAGACTCGGGGGGCAACAACTTTGATGACTCTAAGGTTATGGTTTTCACCAAGCCTGATGAGAGTGCCACATGTCACATTAAGCCTTTATACATTAAGGCTCGTGTGGATGGCATCCCTCTAAACAGAGACCTTGTTGACAATGGTGCAACAGTCAACCTCATCCCTTTCTCATCCTTGAGAAAGCTGGGGAAAAGTACTGATGACTTAATCGAGTCAGATGTTACTGTAAGTGACTTTTCTGGCGCCATAAAGAAAACAAGGGGCATATTGCCTGCTCAGCTCACCATTGGATCGAGAACGTCGCTCTCGGCATTCTTTGTAGTTGATTCCTCATCAACCTACAACATGCTACTTGGGAGAGACTGGAGTCACTCCAATTGGTGTGTACCCTCTTCATTACATCAGCTCTTGATGTTTTGGAATGGTACTGAAGTTGAGATAGTTAAGGCTGATAATAGGCCTTTCAGAGTTGAGTCTCATACAGTAGATGTGAGATTCTACGATGGAAGTACTCGACCTATTAGGTTCGTGGGTCAGGACAAGTATGGACGACCCTACCCCATCATCTCTACTGGGGAAATCGAACATGAAGCCTTGAAAGAGGCAATGGAAACTCTTATGCGGCCTGATGCTTTGATTCCTTTCAAGCCGCTTCCATGTAATCCCATCATAGAAGAAGTTCTATGACTACACAACCTGAGAAGGTTGTGTTGGCCAACGATATCTTGAAAAAGTTATCGGCTTTGGCCTTAGATATGAAGCTTCAAAGCTTAGAGGATTCAACCACCCCATCGACTAATGTGGTTAATCAAGACTTAGATGAGATCACCATGGAAGAACTTGATTGTGCTCCCATGAAACTTGATGATCTCAAGGCTGAGGTGCAAGACCCTTTACTCGAGGTGAATCTTGGCACTAAGGAAGAGCCTAGGCCGACTTACATAAGTCAATTATTGGCCGAAGAAGACAAGCCACGCTTCATAGCCCTCTTGAAAGAATATAAAGATTGTTTTGCTTGGGACTATGATGAAATGCCTGGCTTAAGTCGTGATCTGGTAGAGCATCGCCTCCCAATCATGAAAGGTTACCATCCCTATCAACAACCTCCTAGAAGAATGGCTAATGAAGTTGTTCTTAAAGTTAAAGAGGAAGTTGAAAGGCTTCTTAAAGCAGGATTCATCCGTACGGCAAGGTATGTTGAATGGATATCAAACATTGTTCCTGTGGTTAAGAAAAATGGTAAAATCAGGGTGTGTGTTGATTTTTGTAACTTGAATGCAGCCACCCCTAAAGATGAATATCCTATGCCTATTGCAGATTTACTTGTGGATGGAGCCGCCCAACATCGAGTGTTATCATTCATGGATGGATATAGTGACTACAACCAGATTTGCATAGCGGAGGAGGATGTTCCAAAGACTGCTTTCCGTTGTCTAGGCGCTATTAGCACATTTGAGTGGGTAGTTATGCCCTTCGGACTCAAAAATGCTGGTGCGACCTATCAACAAGCAATGAATGCCATCTTCCATGACATGATTCACAAATTCATGGAGGTATACATAGATGATGTTGTGGTAAAGTCACATAATCACTTTGACCACCTTGATCATCTAAGGCGCTCATTCGAAAGAATGAGGCAACATGGCTTAAAAATGAATCCATTGAAATGTGCTTTTGGTGTTAGTGCAGGTAACTTCCTTGGATTTTTGGTTCATCAACGAGGAATCGAGATAGACCAAAACAAGGCAAGAGCTATCCTTCAAGCAAAACCACCTACTTCCAAAAAAGAGCTACAACGTTTCCTTGGACAAGTGAACTTCTTACGAAGATTCATCTCCAACACTGCTGGTAAAACCAAGGCGTTTTCACCACTGTTGAAGTTGAAAGATAAAGAGGAGTTCCAGTGGAATGATGAACATCAAGAAGCTTTTGAGGCTATCAAGAAGTACTTAGCTTCGCCTCCTATTTTAATTCCTCATAAGAAAGATCTAGCTTTGTACTTATATGTTTCAGCTACTGATTCATCTATCGGATCCTTGCTAGCTCAAGATATAGGCAAAGGGAAGGAACAAGCAGTGTACTACTTAAGTAGGGCTCTTACTGATGTAGAAACCAGATATAGTCCTATTGAAAAGCTTTGTTTATCACTCTATTTCGCAGCAATAAAACTTAGACATTATATGCTTTACTTTGATGTCTACATTATTGCTAAGACTGACGTGGTTAAATATATGTTAACCCGACCTTTTCTTAGAGGTCGCCTGGGAAAATGGAGCTTAGCACTGACTGAGTTTAGTCTCGAATACATACCACAGAAAGCAGTCAAGGGTCAAGCCATTACAAACTTCTTGGCTGACCACCCTTGTCTCGATCTAGGGGAAGAATTTGATGACTCAAACTATGTCATGGAGGTATCCTTAGTACCATGGGAACTAGAGTTTGACGGATCTAGCACCACTAACTCGGCTGGTGCTGGAGTCGTCATCATTCCTCCAAGTAATGAGATCACCATGATGGCTTTTCATCTTGACTTTGATTGTACTAACAATCAAGCCGAGTATGAAGCACTCATCATTGGTTTGGAGTTACTTAGAGAAATGAAAGTACCCACTGTACACATCAAATGAGACTCTCTGTTGGTTATCAATCAACTCACTCGAGAGTTCAATTGCACAAGTCCATCTTTGCTACCTTACTATGCAATGGCAATGCAATTGTTAGAGAAATTTGATGATGTAAGGGTACAACATATCCCGAGGCGCCATAATGAAGCTGCAAACCTAGCTGCACAGCTTGCTTCTGGTGCCTCCTTTCTAGATGATATCTGGAGGAAAGTAATAAGTATTGAAAGGAGAACTATGCCTTCAATATTTACTAGGGATAATGTACTTGAGGTATACAACCTAGTACATAGGCTTGATGATTGGTGCCAACCATTCCTTGATTACCTCCGACAACCATCAATAAAGGTTAGTAGGAGAATCAGGACTTTGGCTGTGCACTATACCATATTGGCTGACGAATTATACCGAAAGGACTTAGACGGATCTCTAATGAGATGTCTAGGGGATGAGGAAGCTAAGAAGGTCATCAAGGATGTACATGAAGGCTTGTGTGGTGCACACCAAGCTGGAAGAAAGATGAGATGGCTTATACGCCGTCATGGCTTTTATTGGCCAACCATGATGAAAGATTGCATGGAATTTGCCAGAGGGTGCCAAGCTTGTCAAGCGTATGGCCCTATTTGGAGACTTCCATCAAAAGAGCTACATTCTATAATAAAGCCTTGGCCATTTAGGGGATGGGCAATCGATCTCATAGGAAAGATTTACCCACCTGCTAAGGGAGGAGTCTGCTTTATTATAGTTGCCACAGACTACTTCACCAAATGGGTGGAGGCTAAGGCTTTGAATGGCATAGCTCATAATGATATCAAGAAGTTCATTAAGGAACATATCATCTATCGCTTTGGAATTCCTGAGACTCTCACCACTGATCAAGGTACTAACTTTGATGGTGAGATCACGAGGAGTTTGGAAAGTAAATTTGGCCTAAAGTTCACTAAGTCAACGTCATACTATGCGCATGCTAATGGACAGGCCGAGGCTTCTAACAAAGTGATGATAGACATCATAGAAAAGATGATAAAAGACAAACCTGGTAAATGGGACCGTGTCTTGCCAAAAGCCCTTTGGGCATACCGCATGTCACAACGCTCAAGTACTGGGCCGAGTCCTTTTACTCTAACATACGGCCATGATGTGATGGTTCCTATGGAACTCTTGGCTAAATCAGCCAGAGTTGCATTTCAGAACAACTTGCAGTGGTATGACTACAACGATGCCATGATGATTGAGCTTGAGGACCTAGATGCTGATAGGTTGGAAGCTCTAAATCATCTGCAAGCACAAAAGAAGAAGGCAGAAAGATGTTACAACAAGAAGGTTCATCGACGAAGCTTCGTCGAAGGTGAACTTGTATGGAAAGCTTTCTTGCCCCTCGGATCAAAGAAACGAGGAAAGTGGTCTCCCAAGTGGGAAGGACCATTCCGTATCAAGAAAGTACTTCAAAATGGTGTCTATTGGTTAGAGAATGAAGATGGGGATTCCCATAAGAAGTTCATTAATGGGCGTTACCTGAAGAAGTACTACCCAACTGCATGGGAGGCACAGCCTGCCCCAAATCCAGAGTTTGATCTGGAGAAGGAACCAGATGAAGTGGTTATGACTCAACTCACAGCCACTTGCTTCACCGAAGTGTAGTCCCACTCATACGCTTCGTGGATTCAGCCACCCCAATCGCGTTCTTGTGGCTTTAAAATAAAATCAAATATTTTTATTACTTATGAAGTAATAAGAATTTTGAAGATTTTTGCCTCTAAGTATATAGATGGCGAAAATTACTAGCTTAAAAGGGAATTCCATCACTAAAATTTGATTAAGTGTTGTGGAGTTTATCCCCTTTTTGCAAAATTTGGCTTTGTTTTAACAAGGGAGGCCGAATTTTGTAAGGATTTTTGGGCTATATTGCCGAAAATTTCACTAAGTATTTTGGCAATTTTAGTTTCAAATAAAATCCTAAGTATTTTCTAAATCTTGGTGGTTTTATTACAAGACCATGAGATTGAAAGTGACAAGGATTTCGTTTAAGTTAAATGGCTAGAAAATAAATGAAGGCCATTAAATTAAAAGTTGGCTAAAACCATTGCCACCAATTCAAAACAAAACATAAATTGTTTGGGAATTGAAATAAAACGAAATCTTAAAGTCATAAAGATACTTGAGGAAAACATGGAAAGGATAGGGTCCTAGACCTAGGACTAAGGTACTACTCTTCCTCATCTGACACCTCAGCTATCTCCTTTTCCATCTCAGCAAAAGGATCATCCCCGTTGAAAACTGTAAAGTAATCAGGGATGTTCGCTTTCCAAGCATTGAAGATGTTGATCAGCTGATTCAGTTGAAAGTACTTGGTGTTCACTTCCTCATCCATCTTCAAGGAGTTGCCTAGAGACTTAACAAACTCATCAATCCGGTTGCACTTCTCTATGGCCACTTGCTCTCTATCAGCTCTAAGGGCAGCGAGCTCGTTTTCCACCTTAGCAATTTCGGCCTTGAGACTCTTTAGTGAGGTGACAAGCTGTAGTTCTTTATCAGAAGGTACAGCCATCTCATGAAGTTTCATGATGTCAAGATGATTATTGGTCTTGTTTTAGGAATTTTTGGAGCTAATTTGCAATTTGGAGTTTGGGTGAACTAAGAACATTCTTGAATCTTTGGGTAAGTGAATTGTTGATGAATTTGTTGTTAAATTTGGGTATTGATGTTGATTTTTGTGTTGGAGATATTATGGTTGAGTTTGGAAGGAAATTTGGGATGTTAAAATGGTGTAAAATTGGCATTTTAGTGGCTGGAAAAAAAATATATTCAAGGTTGCCGGAAATCTGGAATTTTCCAGATTCCGGCCAGTCGGGGCCGGCCGCCGGTGGCTGACATGCCACCAGGCAGCCGGTAGGGCCTGCTTCAGGCCCGCGTGCTAGGCCTGGCTTTTGCGCCAGGCTTGGGCCGCTGCGGGCCTGGCCCAAAACCTAGGCCGGCTCGGTCCGAGCCGCGGCTTGGCTCAGCCGGCTTGAGCCGAGCCGCGGTCGAGCCGAGCCGGTTCTTTAAAAAAAATTATGTTAATAAAAAATAAAAATAATAAAAATAAAAAATTAAATAAATAATAATAATAATAAAAAAAGGGAGAATTACTCATATGCTTATTTCGGACCCCAAAATGACTAAATTGCCCCCAGAAAGTCAGAATTAGTTATAGAAACATAATTTACGGGACAATACAAGTGTTTTTAACGATTTACCCCTTAGTGGGAAAATTACCATTTTACCCATAGAAGCTTTAATTGTCAATTTAAGCATACGAATTTTACCGTTAAAGTAATGGAGATGCCATGGTTACTCCGTAAAAGAAAGTATCGATTATTGTGAATGATTATAATTACGATTTTACCCCTAAGTGCTAGAAATGATCGATTTACCCTCGGTAAGAGGCGTTAAACTCCTAAAATCATTCCGAAAGCCTTTAGAGCGTTAATTAGGCACACTTATGAGTCTTTTGGTATTCGTTATGTTTATTTGTGATTTACATGACTTTTATTGAATTTTGCTACTGATGATTTTGGTATTTTGGTTCCCTTCACTAGGCGATAGAGACGCCGGTCGGGACGCTTGTTTTGGCTCACAGAGGACGGACCTTTGGGGTATACGAGACCCCGAACTGTGAGTGGGCTGTCCTCAACGGAGAACCTGTTGAGGGACTTGTTTTTATTACTATTTTTAATAAATTGTTTTTATAAATGATTTTTATTAAAATGTTTTGGGTGCATTAGCTACCATTGAAAATGGTTTTGAATTGGCTGTAAGCATACGGGGACTCGTGGGCTGGACGCAGCCCATGGAGTACGTATGGCTGGTCTTGGTGGAGTACTAGCTAGTAGATTTTTGTTTGGCGGACCATGATCGTGTCGTCAGCAATCATAAGATAATCCCCACAAAAACCTAACTAAAGTAGATAGGGCAAGTAGGGGTCGAATCCCACAGAGAAGGGTAATAATCTTATCCAAAGAATAAATCTTTTCTAAAAATTACTTTTAAAACAGAAAACAAGGGATTAAAATTATCAATTAAAAAGAAAGCAATTAAACTAAAAACAAAGCAAATTAAATTAAATCTAAATCTAAGGCAATTTATAAAGCAAATAATAATTAAAAGGCATACTTCTTCTCCAATGGTAAGAATCAATCAAATTAACTATGGATCCTTGATTTAAAAGATGAATTCAATATTTTATTCTTGATGATCTTTGGTCTAGGAAAACCCTAACATGTATATTAGATAAGATTTCTCTTCCGAGCTTAAACTATCCCTTTTATTCTTTTAGCAATTAATTTCCCTTCCGGGCTTAAGAACCACTTAGAGAACAAAGCATTAAGAACAATTATTTTTCACACATGCATAACAAGTAAAACCAAACTTACAACTTTTGCCATAAGGTTTACCAATCCCAATCGACCGCTTTCCAGCGAGTCAATTTTGTTACCTATAATCAAACTCAAGCTTTCGCTCTTTTGTTCAATTTAACTATAGATCCATCCAATTACGTCAACAATGGCTAATTATATCAATAATCATCAAGATCATAAAATAAAACAGAGATTTAGCAAACTATCTATCAAGAACAAACATCAAATTATAAGCACAAAAATCTCACCATAATCAATTGATTAAATTCACCAAAGGATAAGAAGTATTAAGAATTTAGCTACTCATGGACTTGGGAAAATCCATTAGAGGCATAAGAAAACTTACAAAACTTTGGGGTGGAATCTCCTTAACCTTCAACAAGGAGATTTATCGCACCTCTCTATGCAAAGAGAGGTGTCGACACCCTCAACCTAAAACTAGAAGAAAAACTAGAACTAGAAGAAAAATAGATGAAGAGAAAATTGTATCTAGATGTTATATCATCTAAGGCTACATAAGGTGGCTATTTATAGTGGAAAAATAACCTAAAGACTCCTATTAGACTTAGGATATAAGTCTAGGACGTTCTAGGGGCTGACTTGGTCTCCAAGTTGGATTAGATATCATCCTAAAGTAGAATCCAAGTTAAAATAGGATCCTGGAATTTTCTGGAATCGTGCAGGAACTTCGACGTCAAATTCGGGCTTGAAGATAGCATATCTGGGCTTTGTACTTCAAAGGAAAGTTGTAGATCTCGGAGTTAGCTTTCCAACGGCTACTCATGGGCTTCAAACGAACATCTGAGCAGAAAGTTATGGCCTTTTTACCGAGACTGCGCCATTTCCTACTCCAAATAGGACTAGTTACGGGAAATTACGGGATTTGGATATTTTGGAGGGTCCAATCGGCATTAATTAGGATTTTAACTCCAATTATGGACTTATATGGGATGAATATAATCCCATATAAAATATCCAAAATTCCTTAACTTCCGGGCTTCTTCCGGGCTTGTCTTCATTCCTTTGCAATTAAGCTCCAAATTTTCAATTCTTGCTTCTTGAAATAATTCTTTAATGATCTTCAAATCATCTTCGATAAATCTTCAATCACGAACTTCGAATCTCCAAATCTTCACTCCAAATTGCTAAGTCCATATTTGTGCAAAAAGTCATCAAAATAGCTCCAAAAAGAGTGAAAAACAACAAGTTTCCACTTTTCTTACCTTCAAGACCTAAAAACACAAATACTTGCAAAATAGGGTTAAATTCCACATAAAAATAGCAAAAAGCATAGGAAAATGATCATAAAAATAGGGTCTATTTTGGCTCGAGCAGACCATGATTTTGATGGATCCATATGGCCGTCGGCTCTAGGCCCGACACGCAAGCTAGCCGTTGGCGTGTGCATGGGAGAGCCAAACTGGGTGTGTTGCGGCCACCACGCAATGCCAGACCCAGGCCAACGTCAGGGGGACGGGCATAAGATTTTATGACATAAGATATGACAGATTTGCCCCTGACGCTTCCAGAGGTTGACTCGAGCCAAGGTCACTTCGGATATGTTTTGATGGCAGCCCCTGGTTTTAGATCGAGAATTGGATTTAAATACATGGTTTTGTTATCACCGATTGTTTTATTAAAATTGTTTTATATAGTGTTTTGGTTGTGAGTGCACCCCACCCTCTTCTGGTCCTCTTTTGAGGGTGGCTCACACACTGGGTACATATTTTTGTACTCACCCCGATTTCCTTGTCGCTATTTCAGGATCTTAGCGTTGAGCTTTCCTTTTTGTGTTGAGTCGGTGGCTTAGGGAGTCTGCTTCTCCGTTGAGGTATCTCTCACTACGCATGGGTTCCACTGGCAGTCGTCATCTACTTTATGTTTTATCTTCCCTACGGATTTTTGCCTGGATGGCACGCTTTTATGTATTGCTTCCGCTATTCTGATACAATTATTATTGAGATGTTCTACTTTCCGTTGGATTTGAGCCCGAGGCTCTTTTATTGATGTTTGTTTAGACTTGAGCCCGAGACTCAGTGGTTGATGATTGCTCGGATTTGAGCCTGAGGCTCTTTTCGTTGTTTCTGGTTTTGTTTTGTTTTTGTGCCTTGATATTGACGCTTCGTGGAACCTCGTGTACGTGTGACGCGCGGCACGTATTACGAGGTAACGCGGCTGTTGTCCGTGCTCGACCTCGAGTCGGGGCGTGACAACTGCAGCTTTTTTAACTTTAGATTTGAGAATTGGTAACCTCAATTATTAATAAAAGGCCAATTAAGTTACTACGAATTCAAAATTACTTAATTTTTGTTGATAACATCATACATAGCCTTTTTAATATACTCTAAAGTTTGTTTTTTCCTTACTAACCTTAAATAAGAAATTAGAATTCTTGATTATTGATGAAAAGCTACTAAAATTAATAAAGATGTAAGGCATTATGGTTGTTGAATTTGTTGATAGCATCACACTTTTTTGTTTTCAACAATATTTTTTTTTGGCAAGATTGTTTTCAACAATATTAGATAAACCCATTTGCTAAAGATATGATGTTAGCATTATATCTATTTTGTAACATCATAAACTTTTTTAGTTACTTTTAAGTAAGAAAATTTGTAACTTTCAATTTTTAGAAAAATTTACTAAAATTACCTAGGATGTAAGGTTACTAAGTCTGTAGAACATATTTATAGCTTTATTACTTACTCTATTACTATTTATAAGTCATAATTTGGTATACATAATCCATCTTTGACCATTATTTATAGAACAAATATTTAAATTTAAAAAATATATATTAGAAAGTTTATAAATCAAATTTACAAGTATTGTTTTAAAAAAATTATTTTGATTTATACTATTTTAAATAAACTTTCAGAGTTAAAATATGTTTGACTTTTTTATGACTTATAATAATAAGGAACAGAGGAGTAGTAATTTAAGATTACAAGATTGATAATGTTTGTTATACAAGAAAGTTACCAAGAGTCGTAAGGATAAGTAGCTAATTTGACTAAAAAATACACTTTTTTTGTTGGGTCTATCAAGGACACCCGTTAGCCAAACCCTTATAATATACCTTCTTCATAATCATTAATTATAGTAATTTTTTCTTTGTAATCTTACTAAAGTTACTGAATTTATTGATAATTCTTATGCAATTTAGCTTTTTAAAGAATGTAAGGCTACTGAATTAATTGTAAGTACTATACCTTTTTCATAATCATGTTAGTTATTTTTTTAACATTAAATAAAAAAAATTATATCCTTCACCAATGATGAAAGTTTAAAGTTATCAAGAATGTGAGAAAGTTGAATTGATAGCATCATAATTGTTGTCAGAACATCAAAATCTTCTTTTATAGCAATACAACATTTATAATACTACTTTATAGCTTTGTTTTATGACTTTTGATGAAAGGTTATTAAGTTATTAAGGATTTAAGGTTACTTATTAAAGATGCAAGATAATTGAATTGCTAGCATCATAATTGTTGTGAGAACATCAAAATTTTCTTTTATAGCAATACAACATTTTTAATACTACTCAATTTTATAGCTTTTTTTAATGACTTTTGATGAAAGGTTATTAAGTTATTAAGGATTTAAGGTTAGTTATTAATTTGTTGATAGCATCATAAGCCTTTATAATAACCTCTAAAGTTTTTTACTAACCTTAGATAAGATACTAAAATTACAATAAGGTATTTATTAAGATTAATATATGACGTTGCCAAAATTATTAACGATAATTAATATAAACATAAAATTGTTAACTTTAGATGATAATATCGATAACGTTCATTAATTAATTAGTAATGAAAAATTACTTATATTATTAGGGATGTAAAGTTAGGTTGCTGAATTTGTTAACAAGGTCACTTTTTTACTACCTTCGATAAAAAAAAAATAGTAATGTCATAATAAGATTTCTTTTTTATTTTAATTTTTCAATAGAGTAAAAATGTCAATACGTATGAAATTATCCCTTAGTTATACTTTGTCAAAAATCAGAAAATATAACCTTAGTCATCTAAAGAAAACAGAGCTGTAATTAAAATAATTTAAGATAATACTAAAATATTTTATTACATCATTATACATCTTATTAGCTACTCCTAAGTTACCACAATATATTCTTAATTGGAATTTGTTTTGAAAAGTTTAATAAGTTTGATAATGATTTTACTATTTAATAAAATTCTTAGAGAGTTTAAAGTTAATAAGCTTAATCAATTATTATACTATACAATTTTCTTTAAAAAAATTTCTAATACAATTTTACTGAATTTGGCTAATATTTCCTACAAATCAAGCATGTTGAGCAATTTTATTTCCGGGTCATGTTTATAGTATATATATTTAAGTCTGCTAAGGAATTCTCATTTTTATCTTCAAAAATAATTGTATGTGAATAGTGATAGATTTAAAAAAAAATGATAGGCAAAAATCAATAACATATAGCACTCAATAAAAAAATATTGGCAAATAAAGTTGTGGTAAGTCGCAATAGCTGGTAATATTGTAGATTATTAATGTTAAGTTAAAGTTATTTGGGTGATTTGTTTGTGGTTTCAATATTCATTCATAGCTTTAATTGTTTACAATTTTTATTTTCAATAGAATTGAAGAAATTGGTATTCCCAATAATGTAAGATGTTGACATAAAGGGATTATACAAACCTTTGTTTCTTGATAGCACTATAATCAACCCCTTTATTAATGAGAGGATGGGTGGGTTACTATTCATTTTCTCCAATCAAATGAACAGTTAAAAAAAAACCAATTTAAAACCCGTGTGCCCGCCCCAGAGTCTGATGCCCGACCCTGTTCAGCTCATTTTGGCCTCGCTTTCAAATTTAGGTTTTTCCTTTTCCTTTCTTCTGGTGGTTTCCGCTGCTTCTTGCCCATTTCTTCTTCATCATCTCCCTTTCAATCTCTTTCAGTCTCTCCCTTTGCTTCCTGGTTTTTCTTATCTCTTTTCAATTGTGTGTACGAAATCAAGAACAGCCCTCTCCAGCTTTCAATTTCTTTTGGTCTCTCCCCATTTCTTTTCTCTTTTCAATTTCGATTTTTGGTTATTAAGAACTCTGTTGGACCCATTATCGGTGAACCAGCGCTTTTCGAAGGTATGTTCCAAATTTCAGAGTACCATTTCTCAGACCTCCAACGTCTTCTATGACTGGCGTGACCTCTTAACCCAATTTGCTCTTTGTTTTGGTTTTGCCGTCTTTCAATTCGATGGTCTTTTTTTGTTTCATGTTTGTTATGTTCTTTGTTTTGGTTTTGCCTTTTCTCTCTTTTTTTCTGCTTCTCTTTCCTGAACCCAATCTGGCGACTCTCTTTGATTTGGTTCTTAGGTGCCGACTGCCTGCTCCCTTTCTTGGGTTGAGCTGAGTTTTTCGATGCCAACTGCCTGCTCCCTTTCTTCGGTTGAGCGGAGGCGGTCGATCTTCTTTGTTTTTTCTTTCTTTGGTCAAACAAGCTCATCAGAAAGTTTAATCAAGAGCAGCTCCGGCAGATGGTGAGATTCGTCCGCCAAGAAGTAGGAAAAGGCTCATGAGATCTTACTTTCTGCTGAAGAGGTACTTCAGTCTCCGTTTAGTGTTTCCGTTTTGTTTCTTTGGATATTCCGGTGGAGAATCCAAGTGATGATCGCATGATTTCTTAATGTTTATTTTCTTAAGGATCATATGAGTGAATGCTACATGTTTTATTTTAGTTTTTGGGTTTACTTTCATTTTATATCTTTTATGACAAGTTCATGTTGGATGTTAAGCTGCACTTTCTTTGTTGTTTGATTCTGGGCATTCAATGGCCACAACCTTCAAATTCTGCTGCATTGAATTGAATGGTCGAATCTTAGATTAGGATTAATTTTTTCACTCATTGTTATTGAAATTGGAATGTGGAGTTCATGATGCCACTGATAACAAAGTACTAATTAAATAAGTTAGTAATCCCATAGACATGTGTGGGGAGAGTAATTGTTTTGTTAATCACATGCAAATGGTGGCACCATTTAGTATGCTTGGCCACTTGCTGTTGTTTTTCATATATGTACTTCTTTGTCACATGGCCCCACGAAGAAGCTGACAAGGTAGGAACAAACATTAATTTAATTCATTCTGCCATTGTACATTTAACCTTTATGTTTAGGTTTTTGCTAGAAATTAACTAGCTTTTGCGATTTCATACATATTTGGGGCGGAAGGTAAAGAAAACCTTTCTATTTTCAGATTAATAGCTATTAAAACCAGGTGGTAATAGGCGAAAGAATATGAGCAAATAATAGATGAGAGAAGATCGGGGATTCAACTTCAACAACTGAGAGAGAAGAGTTTGGTGAGATGGATGATTGGTTTTCTTCTCCCTCTCCTAGCGCTCAATGTCTTCTCAAGAAACTCCTCTCCCATGACAAGGACAACGACCCTGACACTTGTTAACATAAAGGGATTACAAACCTTTATTTCTTAATAGCACTATGACCTTTTTTTTATCATTTCTATTACCTTTTTTTTTGTAACCTTAGATAAAAAAACTGGTAATCAATATTACTAAAAATATAAGTTTATTGAATTAGTGATAATAATATATCTTTTAGATAATCATTGCAACTCTTTTAGTAAGGTTAGATAAAAGAATTGTTAGGTGTGTAAGGTTGTTGAATTTGTTGATAGCATCGTACTCTCTTGATAACCTTTATAGTTTACCATTTTTTATACATATAATTTTTGTAGCATTTTCACTAATTTTAGGTATGAAAATTGATAATTCTCATTTTTATGAAAGGCTACTTAAAATAATAAGAATTTTATGGGAAGTTATTATAACTTCTTTCAATAACCTAAAATATATATTGGACAAGAAAATTGGCCCCTGTCATTATTGACGAAAGACTACTAAATTTACTACGGCCATAAGGTTTTTATAAGGCTATTATTAAATTTGTTGATAACATCTTAATTTCTTATTAATCTCTATAGTTTTTTAGTAACCTTAGATAAAAAAAATAGTAACTAATGTAAAGTGACAAAATTAGTTATAACATCTCAATCTTTGTGTTTACTGAAACATTTTTCAATATTTGATGAAAAATTACTAATTTTTTAATAATCTATATATATTCTTAGTAATCATAGATAAACAAAACTGGTGTGTAAAGTGACAAAATAGTTCATAGCATCTCAATCTTTTTGTTCACTGATTTTTTTTATTATAACCTCTATGGTAACCTTTGATAAAAAAAAATTTGTTACCTCAACTTTTTTGATAAGCACTACTTTTTTTTTTTAAATAAAAGACAGCTGGAAACATTTTTCATATTATTTGATGAAAGATTACTAAATTTACTAAGAATGTAAGTTTACTGAATTTGTTGATGATAACCTTAAAATATATCATTTTTGGTAATCTAAGATGACAAAATTTGTTATCTTTATTATTGATAAAAGAATACTAATATTTGTAAGGATCTAAAGTTACTTATGAATGTATTGATAAGAATATAACATTTTTTTTTTATAATTTGTATAGCTTTTTTAGTAACCTTAAATATGGAGATTGGTAATCTTCTTTGTTGATTAAAGGTTACTAAAATTACTAAGTGTTATTGAAATTATTGATAGAAATATAACATCTTTGACAATTTGTGTAGCATTTTTAGTAACCTTATATAAAAATATATTGGGTAACTTTCATTATTGAATTGTTACTAAAATTTCGATAGAAATATAACATCTTTGACAATTTGTGTAGCATTTTTAGTAACCTAAAATAAAAATATATTGGGTAACTTATTATTGAATTGTTACTAAAATTTCTAAAAATGTAAGTTTACTAAATTTGTTGATGGTATTATAACATTTTTTATAACCTCTATTGCTTATTGGTAACTTTAAATAAGAAAAATTATTACCTTTTAAATAAGAAATTTTTTTCGTTAATGTCATCACTGATTGAGTAAATGGAAAAAAAAAAGTTCGTAAATCATAATTAAGTTAACCCAAAATACAAATAACCAAATTTCAAAATTTTACAAAGAAATATACTTATTGGCGACACTTAATTATACTATATCTAAAATGCTTGGAAAATCAAACAGAAAATCTACCAGAAAAGAGAACAAGTTAGTCGCACTTGATGACAGAGACAAACTTTGTTGAACTTAAAAAATACTGTTATAGTAGAGAAATATTAGAATGTGACTTTGTTTTCATAGACTATATAAGCATTATTTATTATATACTTATTTCATTTGAATTTGGAAATTTTGTTATCTATGATTTATAAAGATTAATTATTCATCTTATATATATTACAAATTATAATATGTGATTTATTATATTTATATTATTTTAATATTTTTTATATGTTTTATAAATTATTAACATACATGCAACGCACGTGTCATTACTAGTATATATATATATATATATATATATTTGAATTAATCAGCCTTTTATTCTATTTTTGTACGGCTACGATTTCAAATAGAAATTTCATTAGTGCAATCTTAAGGATCGGTTTATTTAGTGCTTCTAAGATACGATCCAGCGGCCCACGATCTTTTTGGGCCAGCCTATCACTGCCGAGTAAATTTCAATAATTTTTTAGAAATAAGCAGAGAAATAAAACGATGACGTTTGAATTGACCATAAAATCATTTAAACCTTCATCTCTCTTCCCTCTCGGAACGATTTCCTCTACAGAGTTCAGACAGAGATGATGACGCTGTTGAGGACTTTGTCACGCGGCTCCGCGGCGCTGAGTTTCAGACAGAACCTTCAAAGGCCAATAGTTTCCTCTCAGTTTCACTCTTTTGATTATGAATCTCCAAGAAAGGTAATAGCTTTGATGTTTGTGTTTAATCCTGAGAAATTTTCTGCTTGCTGCTTGCTAGGATTGAAGGGCTTTGTTTGAATTTGCTTAACGTGTGTTTGATCGGAAGTTGAAAGCTTTAATCTTTTGTCCAAACTAGATTCCTTTCTAGGATCTTTAGATTTGTTATCTCTTTTTATCTTTGGGAATGGGAGTTGTTTTTTACTGGGTTTTGCTGCTTTCTTGCTTTTATATTTGTATTATTTAGCACTTCAGGACTAAAAGATGCAGTTTTTGTAGGTAGGTGAAATGTTACGGAAATAGCAATGCCTAACAATTTTTACTGAGTTGTAACCCTTTTTTACATGTGCATCTGATTTGGGTCTTCTTGGGTTTTTAAGGTTCTATCTCTTGTATCTATAATTTGAGTGATAAAGTTAGGATCTTTGACATATATTTTTGGCTCCTTTAATTTGGTTGTAGTGCATTTACTTCCTCTGAAGTTGCGTGCACTTTGTGTCTGCAGTTTGTTACTAATGATGCGTCGCTGCTTCATCATTCGAGTCTGAGT
This sequence comes from Corchorus capsularis, assembly GCA_001974805.1. NCBI lineage: Eukaryota > Viridiplantae > Streptophyta > Magnoliopsida > Malvales > Malvaceae > Corchorus > Corchorus capsularis. The sequence goes on along the minus strand of AWWV01009608.1, from coordinate 30,827 downwards.
TTCAATGAGTTCCAGTTTGGGATCTTTTCATCTGCCTCCCTCAATCCTTTAGGCAAGGAAAATGGTCAACTGCCTACAGAATCAAGTGTGGATACCAGTCTTGAATAGGCTACAGTTACCTAGCTATCAGCCAAAAATTTCAGGTCTTAACTTTGGATTAATCTTTAATATTTGGGGTTTTTTTTTAATTACAACATGAACTGCATTTTCTAATTCAGGTTCTGTGATTGATGCAGACATATTAAAAGCTACTGCCAAATTTTTGAAGGAGATGAATGAGCTCAATGAAGCAGAAGAAAAAGGCACTAAAAGACTGATGAACAAAGTTAGGACGTTGCATGAAATTACTAAGTCTATGGGTAGTGTTGATATAGTCAAAATTGAGGAGATAAGAGAACTCAGAAATGCAAGACAAAAGTTGCTTGAGGAACTGAGGGGCAAAGTTCCTGTCACATTGCTAAATGTTGTGGCTGGAATAGAATGTGAAGAAATGAAAAACTCAAAGAAACCTTGCATACTGGTATAAATTGACCACTTTCATTTCTGTTGTATTTGGGCTCTGTTTAAATTAACTCCATGTTTGATTGGAAGTTAGGGTTCAAAGTTTAAACTTTCTGCCAAATACTTTCATTTTATGGGATCGTTAATTAGGTTTGTTATAGTTTTCTTCTGGGATTTATTTTTTGACTGGGTTTGCTGCTTTTATTTGTATTTCATTAGATTTTGAAAATCATTTAGCACTTTAGAGGTAAAAGATGCTGTTTTTGGTAGTGAAATGTTAAAGAAATAGCAGTGATGACTAACAATGTTACTGAGCTGGAATCCAAATTTCATGTTCATTTGGTTTGGGTCTTCTTGTGTTCTTAAGTTTCTCTCTTGAATCTGTAGTTTGAGTAATTAAGTATGTTATCTCTTCAGCATATCTTTTTGATTCGTTCATTACATGACTGAGACCCTTCAATTTGATAGTTAATTTCATTTGAGTGCAAATTTGTGCCCTTTGTTTCTGCAATTTGTTACTAATGATGCGTCTCTGCTTCATCATTCAAGTCTAAATTTAAATTTCATTGTGTTCCAACGATTTGGGATCTCCTCATATACTTCCCCCAATCCTTTAGGAAAGGAAAATGATACTTGCCTATGAAATGCCTATGCTGTATCTGACTTTTTTAGAAAAGAAAAAAAAAAAAGGAGAAGAGTTACAGTTACTAATGAACTGCATTTTTTGAATTCAGGTTCTGTGATTGATGCTGACATATTAATGGATGAAACTGCCAAATTTATGAAGGAGATAATGGAAGTCCAGGAAGCAGAACTACAAGGCAATGAAAGACTGCAAAACAAATATAGCACGTTGCGTGAAATTACCAAGTCTAAGTTTGATATAGCCAAACTTGATGAGATAGAGGCACTCATAAATGCAAAGCAAAAGTTGACTCACCAACTGATCAAGGACCAAGTTCTTGGCACATTAAAGAATGTTGTGGTCGGAATAGGATGTGAAATGAGAAACAAAAACTCAAAGAAACTTGGCAATGGCATACTGGTATAATTGGTGACAAAACTGATCACTTCATTCGTGTTGTATTTGGAAAACTCTTAAATTGATTACTACTAATTCTTTATCGATTCCTGCAGAGGTTTTTTAAGGGCTTGGGAAGAGCTTCTGCTTCGACACATGTTAAAGGCACTTTTGGTTCACTTCAGGAGCAGAGTTAGCAAAGAAACATTTTTATCACATGAAACCCAAGTTTGAAGAGATTCAGAAGGATATGGAATTGAAGATAGATGAGTTATTAGAGTTGGCTCAAATTGAAGATAGAACCATGACCATGACCATGACCATGAAAATGCCCATGACCATGACCATGACCTCTATGACCATGACCATGAACTTGATATCCCTGTGATACGTGGAGTATGAGCAATATTTCTGGTTATGGTTAACTGTTGTGGCGTTATGAATCATTTTGCTATTAATGTATGTATGGGAGTTACTGAATTAGTTTGTGATTTGATCTTATTGTGGGTCTAAACTCTAAACATGGTTGAAGTTTAGTACCCAAAACACAAAAAGAAGACATGATTCACTATATTAGTATGTAAATATTGAACTGATCAAGCTTACATATATTTGAATTACTCAGTTTTTGTTCTATTTTTGGTCAACTGCCTACAGAATCAAGTATGGATACCAGTCTTGGAGAGGCTACAGTTACCTATCAGCCAAAAATTTCAGGTCTTTAACTTTGGAATCTTAAAATACAGTGCCTATATTTGGCTCTTTTTTTTTTTTTTTTAATTTACAAAATGAACTGCATTTTCTAATCCAGGTTCTGTGATTCATGCAGACATATTAAAGGCTACTGCAAAATTTTTGAAGGAGATAAATGAACTCGATGAAGCAGAAGAAAAAGGCACTAAAAGACTGATGAACAGAGTTAGGACGTTGCATGAAATTACTAACTCTACGGGTAGTGTTGAGATAGTCAAAATTGAGGAGATAAGAGAACTCAGAAATGCAAGACAATGGTTGCTTAAGGAAATGAAGGACAAAGTTTATGTCACATTGCAAAATGTTGTGGCTGGAATGGAATGTGAACAAATGAAAAAGTCAAAGAAACTTGGCATTCTGGTATTAAATTGACCACTTCATTTCTGTTGTATTTGGAAGGCTGTTAAGCTGATTACTACTAATTCTTTGCCGATGTGCTGCAGGGCTTTCTTAAGGGCATAGGAAGGGTTTCTACATATGCTAAAGGTAGCTACTCTGAGATTTTTTTTTTGGTATCCCATCCGGTATCACTAATCCGGATCCGACCCATGTCGCGCACCTGGTTATGGTGGGTGAGTCTCCCATTAGGGGCAGCTACTCTGAGATTGATGAATCCAAATACATAGCTGCTTCACTTCATGAGCAGTTGGAGTTCGCAAGGGGACATTTTTATTACATGAAACCCATGTTTGAAGAGATTCGAGAGGATGTGGAGCTGAAGGTAGATGATCTTATTAGAGCTGCCTCAGAATTGAAGTTAGATTAGCTTTTTTAAAGCAATCAGAAGTTAGATGAGCTTATTAGAGTTACCTCAAATTGGCGAAACACAAGTGATGGTGACCTTGAACTTGATATCCTGTGATATATGAACAATATTTCTAGTTATCCGTTGTGGCCCTTATGCATCCTATTGCTATTAATGCATGGGAATTAGTTTGTATTGATCTTATTGTGGGTCTAAACTCTAAACATGGTTGAAGTTTAGTAACCCAAATTAAAAAAGAAGACATGGTTGAATATATTAGTAAGTAAATATTGAAGTAATTGCACTTATATCTATACTTTGAAGTTTGAACTAGTTTGTGCCCCATTGTATGAAGAAATTATCAGATGTGACTGACCCACCACGTCAATTATGAGCTTAACCACTAATATGATGACAATTTTGAAAATAAAAAATGTTTAGCCCCCAATGTTTAGGGTTTTTTTTGGCCAGAATGCAGGGCTTCGTTTTAGGTAGCTGAATGTTTGACTTGGAAGTTATAAGGTTTAAACTTTAAACTTTAACATCCAAGTAGGTTCCTAAATATTTGCAAGTTAAAAGGTTTAAACTTTAAACTTTAACATCCAAGTAGGTTCTTAAATATTTGCGTGTGGCGTGTGTGGTTTGGTGTTTTGCCTCCAGATCAGACGTTTGTAATCCCGATTTTTTATTTTCTATCAATGAAATCCAGATTTTACCTTGAAAAAAATGATAGAGTTGCTATTATAACTGAATTGGAGAAAAGAGGTGTTATGTTATTGATTGGATTGCTTCTAACCGTGAATCAAATTTCATTAAAAGGAGTAGTCTCTTGATAAACTTTCTGCCACATATCTCCAGGAAGGGGCGGCAGACATTAGTTAATAATAATAATTATTATAAAAATTAAATCTACTATTAATTTTATAAGTAAGGTCCTCATTGAGCACCACATTTGGTTTCTTTGACAAGTTTCAATCCTTAATTTTCTAATGTTTTATTTATTATATTTGTATTTATTTAGTTTGAAAAAATTAAAGGGAAAATTTTAAAAAAGGGTGATCTACTATAAATTTTTATTAATTGGCACAATGAAAATTAATAATTATTACCAACTAAATCTTAAGTTACAAAATGTCTAAGAAGGAAATTGTAATTACCTTTATATCCTCACTATTAAATTCTTACCTTTGCCTTTTTATTTGCAATTGAGAAAAAAAAAATTTATTCTCCCATCTCTTCCTCCACTTACGTCTTTGCCTCTTGTTTTTTTTATTTATTTTTTTTGAGATATCTTGTTGGGTATTTTAAAAGGTGGAATTTCTTCGAATGTATAATCTGCCTTTCTATATTGCAAGATGATAAATTTGTTTTCAGAAATAATAGAATTGAAAAGAAAGAGTTTAAGGTTATGTTTGCTAGCGGAGAATATTCTTCATTTTCCATCTCCAAAAATATCAAAAAAACTAGGTAGTGTCACAACATATATCAATGAAAATCTCAAAATGAAATAAATATGTTCTTCATTTTCCACCCCATTGTCATCTCCATTCTCCAAAAATATGCTTGTTTTTATTGACACATGGTGTGACACTACCTAATTTCTTTGATATTTTTGGAGATGGAAAATGGAGAATGTTCTCCAATACCAAACATAACCTAAGTTTATTACATGCCCACAACGAAACCACCATTAAAAAGCTTGGCCATGTCTTTATCAAAAGTCAATCCAGACAACCAAAAACAAAAGGGCAAACAATCCACAATTTCCTATTCGATTTATCATGCTGGAGGAGAGAAGAACTGCGATGGATTGATTGTTTAGCTAGGTTTGAAAATTTTTGGTGTTTAAGGGTTTTTCAACTGGGAAAAAGATCTTTGACAAAAAAAAAGGGAAAAAGATCAGGCCAAAGGAAAAAGAATTGCTAACTTCTTTTTTTTGAGATAAAGTCGGGTTGTTCATTAAGATAAAGAGGTTGTACAATCAGTTAGTAGAGCATTGTCAAGCCAATGAGGCAAATCCTCTACCCATACAAGTTCTTCATCCAAAAATAACCCAAATCTAGCTAGATCACGGGCAACAGAGTTACCCTGTCTACCAACATCTTGAAAAATGCATGAATTAAAGTAGGTCTTCAAGTACTTAGCATCTTCAAGTAAAGTTCCAACAGAGGAAAAATCAGTGGCTGGAGAAAACAATTTCTGGATAATGCATAACGCATCCCCTTCGAACACAACTTCATGGAAGCCCATCTCCCTTGCCCATGATAGAGCTCGGAGAAGAGCATGGTATTCGGCAAAAACAGGATCTGAAACATGTTGCATCCGACCTGCACATGCACCGAGAGGTCGTCCCAAAGAGTCCCTAGCAACAACACCATAACCACCGAAGCAACCTGCAGAATTAATAGCACCATCAAAGTTGATTTTCACTAAAGGATCGACTGGAGGCTTCCACTTATGAACAGCCCGTGGTTGTTTAATTGCAGCTACTACCCGACATCTTGCAAACTCCTTTGCATATGAGTAAGCAAATGAAGCAATATCAAAAGGTCTTGAATCTGTATCCTCAAAAACCAAAACATTTCTTGCATTCCATATAGCCCAAGTGGTGATTAAGGCAATTGGATACCAGTGGGGGTTTGAGTTTAGGTTCCTTTCCTCCTGATCCGGATCATCATCATGAGGAAACGAAGCATCATTAATGAAAAAACCCCAAGTATGAGACCAAACCTCAACAACAAAAGGGCAATGTTTAAAAGCATGGAGACTTGTTTCAGCATCTTAGCGAGGACAATTATGATCCACCTCCATTCCTCGACGTGAAAGATTGTCCATGATTGGTAGGGCATTATGGAAGAGTCGCCAACTGAACACTTTAATTTTGGGTGGCACTTCAGCGCACCAAATATGTCTAAGCTCTGCTTTATCAGCCTTGGAATCATCCAACAGAATATCATCTTCATTGTGCAAAGTACGTAGAGCCCTGTAGCCGCTTCGAGTTGTATATTGCCTTTTATTGTCAAATTTCCAAATTAAAAGATCTCGTACCAATCTAGGGCTCAAAGGAACCTGCAAAATGACTTCAGCTTCATGTTCATCAAAAGATTTTGTAATTAACTCATAATTCCAACAACCCACATTATCATTGATCAGTTCCGATACAAACATATCATTTGGCAATGTAGCAAGACCAGATTTTGGAACATGATCCAAAAGCTTTGGGATCCATCTATCCTGAAAGACACGAACCTGCCTACCATCACCAATACGCCATTGCAATCCATGCCGTAACAGTTCTCTTCCCTTGATTATGCTACGCCAAGTAAATGATGGTAACCAACCTGTTTTAGCATCCAAAAAAGTACCACGGGGATAGTACCTTGCTTTAAAAATTCGAGCAATTAGACTATCCTGATTATGAATCAACCTCCATCCCTCCTTCGCTAGTAAAGCAATATTAAAGTCCTCCATATCACGAAAGCCAAGTCCTCCAAAATTCTTAGCATTGCACAATTTCTTCCAAGCTATCCAATGAATAGGCCGTTTATCCAACCGTTGTTTCCACCAGAAACGATTGAGCATGCTATCAATGTCATTGCATAGATTTTGAGGAAATGCAAACACATTCATAGCATAAGTGGGAATGGCCTGCAGCACCGATTTGATCATTACTTCTCTCCCTCCTTGAGACAGCCATCTAACATTCCAGCTCTCAATTTTCTTTGCAATCCGCTCCTTAATCCAATTAAAAGTAGCTCTCTTATTCCGCCCCACCATTGTAGGCAAACCCAAGTACTTTTCAATAATGCTATGTTCACCTACTCCAAAAATAATTTTAACCTCATCACGGTCAGATTGTTTAGTATTGATGTTGAATAAGATAGCTGATTTCTCAAAATTGATACTTTGACCCGAGCATTGTTCATATATCTGAAGAAAGTCCTTCACTTGCTTGCTTTCAGCACTATTCGCTTTCCCGAAGAGTAAGCTGTCATCAGCAAAAAACAAATGACTCACTCGCGGTCCATGTTGGCTAGCAGAAACACCACTCAATCTGCTATCTACTTTTCCTTTGGACAATAGCGTAGATAAACCTTCAGTACAAATCAAAAATAAATATGGGGAAAGTGGATCCCCTTGTCTCAAACCCCTTTCAGGCCAGAATTCATTTGTTATATCTCCATTCACAATAACTGAAAAAGAAACAGAACAAACGCAGTGCATAATCATTTCAACCCATCGATCAGCAAAACCCATTTTCAACATCATTGCCTCCAAAAAATTCCACTCCACTCTATCATAAGCTTTGATCATGTCAAGCTTTAAAGCGAAGTAGCCCTGTTTGCCATTTTTCCTGTGCTTCAAAGCATGTAATAACTCAAAAGCAACAAGAATATTATCAGTAATCAATCTCCCAGGCACAAAAGCACTCTGGGATTCATCAATGCAGACAGGAAGAATAGTCTTAAACCTATTGACCAAAACTTTAGAGATAATTTTATAAAGGACATTGCAGAGGCTAATAGGACGAAATTGGGTCATATTTTTGGGTTTGTCAATTTTGGGTATGAGAACGATATGTGTTTTATTGACTGAAAATAAATCTAATCTACCTTGAAAAAATCTAAACAAAAACGAGTAATCTCATCACCAACAATATGCCAAAATTTTTGAAAGAAAAAAGCAGGCATACCGTCAGGGCCAGGAGCTTTGGTTGGGTGCATCTGTTTAAGGGCAAGAAAAATCTCCTCGACTGAGAACTCTGTAAGAAGCTGTTCATTCATCTCAGCTATGATTGAAGGTTGGACAACATTCAGTATTTCATCATAGTGCATTGAGCCATTTGAGTTAAAGAGTTTCTGAAAATAAGTAGAAGCAATTCTCTGTATGTCTGCTGGATCATCCGTTTTCCCACCGCTTTCATCTTCTAACTCCCGGATGAAATTCTTTTTCTTACGCTTAGAAGCTTGCGCATGGAAATACGCTGTGTTCCGATCACCATCTTGTAACCAATTTACTCGAGATCGTTGCTGCCAGAAAGTTTCTTCTTCTTCTAACATCTTATTAATCTCCTCCCTTAATTCACTTTCATACTTAAACTGCTCATCACTACCATCTCCATTACCCAACTTTTTCAATTCATTAGAAAGCTCATCAATTTTCTCCCTCAACGTGGCAAACTTTTTGACATAATTCCCATTAAGAGCCTTTCGCAAATATTCAATACAATTCAAGAGATCCATACCATTAGAGAACTCCCATTTTTCAATTATCATACCTTCACAATCAGTTTCCTTACACCAGCCATTCTCAAAATACTGCCTCCTGCATCTTTTAGGTTGTTGTCTTTTCCTACTACGATGGGCATCCGTCTTGATTAAAATAGGGGAATGATCAGACATAGAAGAAACTAAGTGACTTAGGCGAAAGGAAGGAAAGCGGGTTAACCAATCTATTTTCGCAACTCCTCTATCTAACCGTTCCCTAACCAAACCACCACCTCTTACTCGATGCTTCCAAGTAAAAAGATCTCCATAATAACCAACATCTTGTAATTCACAATCACTCAATGCAGTCCGAAAATCTATCATTTGCTGATCATGTCGTGGATTCCCCCCCCCCCCCCACTCTTTCTCTGTTTGCCATAAAATCTCGTTGAAATCACCAAAACAAAACCAAGTCTTTTCGGGGTGGGAAGCAAGCTCACGTAAAAGAGTCCAAGTTTTGGACCGCTTACTAGCATCTGGCTCCCCATATAATCCCGTGAGTCTCCATTTCGCTTCCTCCTTACTATTAATGACCAACATGTCAATATGGTTTTGAGAATAACTAACAAGCTCTAAGTCTAAGGAGTCATCCCAGAGCATAGCCAAACCTCCACTCCTACCTATAGAACTAACACGCTGACATATTACAACTACGCCTAATTTTATCCAAACTACCAACGTGAAGCTTAGTTTCCATGAGAAACAAAACATTCGGTTTCTCCTTGCGAACAAGTTCGCGGAGAGCTCTAACTGCCCATGGGTTCCCAAGCCCACGGCAGTTCCATGCAACGCCTATCATGGCTGCTGGCGGGGCTGTCCATTAGCCTCCGCCGTTAACACAGGATTTTGATGCTGAGAAGAAACTTCCACCGACTTCGCACCACCAACTTCAGCCTCTATTTCCATAAGGCTACTGTGAATTGCTTCGCTCATTTTATTTGCCAAAGAATTAGACATACTCCCACCACCATTTTTATCACGAGCTAATCTCTTCCAAGCACCCTTCTGGTATGATTTTTGATAGCTCCCATGAGCCTTAATACGAACAGCCTTCGTATCAAGATTTCCTGAATTTGCCCTTTGCATTTTTGAAGAAGTTAAACCAAGCACATGTTCTTGTTCAAACCAACTAAAACCACCCAAATCCAGTTTCTGTTTAGACACTATGGGCTCACTCTGGCCCAAATTATCATTCGCTCCTCTCTTTAATTTCTTCTTTTCACCAATTTCCTCATTTGCCTTAACCCGATCCACCACTTTTTGATGCCCAATCTTTTCCCCATTAATAGTAACCCCCAAAATCTTCTTATGAGATTTATTTTTCACTGAAATAAAGGATCTTGATTCCTTACCTTTCTCCTCCAAAGCAGCAACTTTCGAATCAACACATTTATCTTCTAACGACATCATCTTAATTCCTTCCAAATCTTGCACCGACTTTTCAAGATCATATGCATCAACGCCATATTACTACAACCAGTTTCCTTAACAATTTCTTCCTCAGAGGTAGGTAAATTACTCATATTACCTACATGATTTGCGCCTGAAAATCCGCTCCCATTCAGAAGCTTACCATTCTGAATATTGTTTCCAATTCCAGATTCTGCCGAGTTCCTGTCACCACTGCTTTCGCCGGAAACCTCTGGGAACAGCTCTCTCCGCATCCTTTCTTTTCATCAAAATTAACAGCATAATCCCTTCTCACCATGGTTGTTTCAGAGATCTGAGCAACCCTTGATCCAGACCCGGATAATCGACGCTTTAAAGGTGAAGCACACAGCCAATCACCCCACTGGTAAGCTGTGTTTTCTCCTTTGTCTTCATCCTCCTTCTCACAATCAATAGCACAATGCCCCAAGAAACCACACGAAAAACAAAATTCCGGAAGACGTTCATATTTGAGACAGCCTTTAACACCATTATCCAATTTCCCGATATTGATCGTGCGTCGCAGAGGCTTATCAACAGAAATCTCTGCCCGAACTCTCAAAAAACGAGACCAACCCTCCATGTCGAGGGAAGGGTCTATAGCAACCAAACGTCCCAACTTGTGACCAATTTTCTCCGCCATCTCTAAATTCTTTTGCCTAAAGGGAGATCAGGTAGATACGCATCCAAAATAGAGCTCTATCAAACTTGTACTCCTCCGGTCGCAGACTACCATCATAACTGGTAAGAAGAAGTAGATGCTTGTCAAAAGACCATGGAGATCCTTCCACCACCCTATCTCGATCCGCACAGGAGGCAAACTTGAAGAGAAACAGATTCTCCTCCAATGAAATAATCGAAAATTGTTTTGCCAATTTCCGCACCTGTTTCAATGTCCTGATCAAAGCCTGTTGATTGAAGGGCCGAATTGTCATCAATTTTCCCACCATCCAGTAACTTTCCATGGAATCTTTCTCCTGTGAAATCGATTCATCATCACTGACATAATCCTCCTCCTCCGTTGTTAGAACCAGCTGACTACACATCTTTGCTATATCGTCTGCCATCGAAATCAACTCAACACACCGAACGGAACCTGAAAAAAAATTCGACTGATCCAAACAAAGAACAGAGAATCGAAAACTCTTAAGTCAAACATAAACTCACGGCACTAGAGAAAAAACTAGGAACTTGCCACACTGCAAGACTACGAACCACTCTCACAAAGCCCCGCTCTAGAGAGACTAACACAAATACTTTTTAAGGTTTCTTAATTCATAAGAATTGCTAACTTCTATATATATATATATATCTAATTAGTAGTAAAAACTAAAAGGGTTATCCATACTAATAATAATGTAATCTATACTAATAATAATGTGAGCCTCTAAGTTTGTCTCACGAGTTGACTCGGAGACAAACTCAGTTAACAAAACACTTAAATACCAAAAATTAAAACATCAATTTGAAAAGAAAATCACTAATTAAAGGGTAAAAATGTATTTTGTGATTTTTTTAAAAATAAAAAACTATCCATTTTTTTGAAAAGAAAAACCACCCCAAAGTGAAATCTAGAAGAAACTACCACTAACTTTTCAAAAATAAAAAAAACTATCAACCATATACTAATTATCTAAAGATTTAATTTTAAAAAGAAATACATGTGAATGTAATTATTATAAACGTAATTATTATAAATATAATTGCATTCACGAAGTGAATGTGTTAGAGTTTAGTATTAGTAATTGCAAGTTTCTTTTTACAAATTTTGTAACTCAAGTTAAGATTTACTTAGTAATAATTATTAACTTTCATGGTACTAATTAATAAAAATTCCTAATAGACCACCCCTTTTTGAAATTTTCCCAAAATTAAAAGACATTCATCCTCTTTCCTATATAAAATAAATTATCAAATAATTATAAATTAATTATAAATTTGTTATGAATATACATGTATGTTGTGGATGTCCATGAATCTAATCAAAACAAGGATAAGATTGATGACTTAGTTCATTCATATACATATACCTATGTACTAAGTTCATCCCCTTATATTTATGGTGATGTATTTATTTGCCTATAAATAGGCCACTTACTTTGTTATGAAATAAGATGAATAAGAACAATTTCTCCCATTCTTCATATTTTCTTCTTCTCAATATTCTATTCTCCATATTCTATTGTCTCTCTATTCTCTTGTCTTTTCCATACTTCAATTCTCAACTCCCTTGCTTTTGTTTTGTTATCATTTCACAACCAAATTTCATTTCTTAACTGAATTTTCTTAAATGAATTATAAAATAAAACAGCCGCACTCGAAGCGCGGCCGGGAAGTTCCATAATTATTATTTTCATAGTAATTTTCGGTCTTAATTAAGACAATAGAGAATTTTCCTAATTCAAATAGAACTAGGGTGTTCTGGAAAAAAAAACTAGGGTGTTGCAGAAATTGAATTTCTTCAGGATTTGTGATCAAATCTGAACCACACATCTTAGAATCATAAGTTCATTTACAAATTTACCCAAATGGTAAGTTAGGGTATAAATAAATTGGAGAGTATTTTGCTTTGATGTATCTAAATCCTCTAAGAAAGTGAATTATTTCACGCCTCAAAGCGATTTCTATTTTCTATTTTACAACAGCCGGTACTAGCATCTACTTACTTCAAAGGTAAAGTAGTTCTATGTTAAAAGAAATCCGATATAAAAATAAATTTAATGGTGCTTGTATATATGGCGTATTTTGACCAGGGTCTTATGGATTATGTTTTAGAGAGTGATTGCTTTATGGCTATTAAGATGATTAAGGGGAGTGTTTGAGTTTGATCAGTGAGATTTGGGGATATAGGTAGTGCTTTTCATAGATGTCCCATTGTCCATGTTAAGCGGTGGAAGCTAATGTTTTCGTGCATAGTTGCGTGTGTGGTTTGGAGTTTTGCCTCGCCGTAATCAAGATTTTACCCCAAAAAAAAAAAAAAAAAAGAGTTGGTGTTATAACTGAATTGGTGAAAAGAGGTGTCATCGATTGGATTGCTTCTAATCATGAATCAAATTTCGGTAGGTGCCAGATTTCTCGGTTGGTTCGGTCTCATTGTGGGATCATTGAAAGCGACCTGTCTAGGATATTCTTAATCTTGAAATTGAGAATTAAGAGAGAATGTAATGAGATGGTGGATAATTTAGCTAGGGAGGGGATTGGCTGAATAACTGATCTTCTGCTCATGCATCTTTAGTTTGATGATGAATTGTTTTCATTTGCTTGATTTTGGATTTCTTTGTTATTGTTATTTGTTGTTGTTATAAATTCCGTATTTATTTTGCTAATTGTCTTTGTGCAGCAATGACCACAGAGTATGATTCTGAATCTGACCAGTATGATGCTGAAGGTTAGTCTTATGAGTTATTTATTTTGATAAATGTGTAATATTATATAGTATTTTCCAGGTGGTTAATTGAATATTAATATTGACTTAATTTCTAGAGAGTCTTGAGGAGGCAATAGAAAGCGATAATAGAGATGAATTTGTTCCTCTGATGACAATGCAGTTCCGTTGCGAATTTGATTATCCTTACGGAGTCGACAAAGTCAAATGGTTTGTAAAACAGATATGTATGTATGGGGCAGTAAATTGTGCCGCAGCAATATTAGAAGGAGAAACAGAAAAACAACTTGATCTTAATGCTTTCTATCCATATGAGCATAGGACTATGCTACATGAAGCTTGTCACTCTCCTGAATTAGTTGAGTTATTTCTTCGCTATGGAGCTCGGACCGACATCAAAAGCAAAGTTACTGAAAGAAATGGAATATATGAGGGGATGATTCCTTTTACTCTCTCAGTTAGAAAGCTATGGTAATAATTGCTTATAAATTTACTTAATTATTGCTATAACAAAGTTATTTTGAATCTGAATTGCAATATTTACTTCCATGTGACTGCATCTCTTTTAATTTCTAGAATTTAATTGAATTATATATATATATATATATATATATATATGTTGGGAATTCCTATGTTATATATTCTTTTCTTTGTTTTGAATATCAGTGTAACTATATATATATATTGCAGGGATCATTTTTGGTTCACTGGCTGGTATCCAGAACAATCTATCTTCACCACCATTATTGTACTCTGCTTCCCATGTCTGGTAAGCAATCTTTATTAGTGATTTGATCATGAATTTTTTATATTTTACCTTATTCTTGCTTAAGTAATTGTTAATGTTAACTAGAACCTCTAGAATGTATTTGGGGGGTAAGATTTGATTAGATAAGATGATGATTTTTGCGTAAAAGGATTGTACCAATCTCTGATTGCGATTGGTTAAAATAACCCCCAGATCACTGTATCACTGGTGATCTTAGATCACCTGGGTTTAGATGGGTGATCGGAGGTCACCACCAAGATCACCCCTAACCAAACGCAAGTGTTCATAAATAATTAATCATCCCACTTATCCTAAAATCTATTCTTACCACCAAACACGTTCCTAATATATAGGACAAGAGGAAAATTTCGTATAAAACTAGGAACTGCATCTTTTGATTGAAAATTTATATATTATAAGTTCAGAGCAATTAGCAAGCATATATATATAGTCAAATTTTCAAGCCAATCCCAAAACAAAGAATTTTTGTTTCAACTTACTCTTATGGTAAAATGAGTTCATTTCTATCCATATATGGAGTATTAGATTTTTCCTCTAATGCTGCTGTTGTCTATAGAGATCGCACTTGGAAGCCGTAAGATTGCTTTACAGGAGCACGAAAGAGGTTGAGAAAGAAATATACGGTTTTGTGAAGGAAGCGAAACTTGTTGACATGGCTATATCATTGATGGCAGTTCGACAAGAAGTTTCATCACCAACTCTTTTCAAAGGCTTATGTGATTCTGATTTGGGTGGGAGCATATCCCTTCGCCAATCTGTGTTATTCGAGATTGCATCAATAAGGAATTTAGAAATGACATCAAGTCCTAGCGTTGAAAGCAACGAGCATAAGTTGGTAACATTAAATACTATGTTACTATTGCTTGATGTTTTTGAAAAAGTTGGGGATGAAATTGAGTCATATTGTCTTCAATGCCAGGAAACTGATGGTGATCAGAAGGTATTTTCTTTCTAACATGTACATCGATCGAGTGGTATATATCATATCAATTCGATGAGCAATTTGATATATAACATCCCATTTATATATATGGTTTAGGTGTTTATTTGAATAAAAAAAATGTCCTTAATCATGATCCAACAACAATTCTTATTTATTTGAAGGTCACAAATGCTCAAGTGGCTGCAAAAGTGGGATACTTACTTAACAAGGCTGGCTTGACCTATGAAGACTTCCCTATAAAGGATGTCAAGAGGTTTCAAAGTTTTCTTTTCCATGTCATCTATTTCTTATCTTGAAAAGCATTAAAAGTCGAATTATAATTTGCACTTGCGTTTTGGTTTCTCATAGTTATATTCATTCTTTGTTGTTCTTGTCTGGGCTGCTTGGTTGGACATGATGCGATCGATCTTTACGATGGTAGATTTCGTTGGGGACCATCTTCTTGGATTTCTGAGTTTCAAGAGGAACATTTTACGCGAATTAGTAAGTATTGTAGTATTTTAATTTTATTAGCCTGTACTTGTAATTAATCTAGTTTCATGACTTGCGACATATATTTGCTAATTTTTATTTTAACATAGTAAACAAGCTACGTCAAGACCGGGAAAACAGGCAATTGGGAAGTGGTTCCGGAAAGAATCATAAAGAATCTGAGGTGAATTTTTTTATTGCAATTGAAGAAACATGAAATTGATTTGTATTCAAGTTTGATATAAGCCTATTTCATTTCATTTTCTGGCCGATTTATCTAATGTTAAAGACAAAACAGGTGCGTTGTTTGTACAACCAGCATCAAAAAAGGGCATTTGCTTCCCTGGCGTGCATGCGTGGATCTCCAAATTGTATTATGTCTTTATGCAATCAACTGCCAGCTTCGCAACAAAGTCTCAGCCACAAGGACGAAAGAAGGAGGGGGCATCGGAAAACAATAGAAGATAGTTTTCGTTTTGATGTTTTCCCTCCAATTGCAACTAAGTTTACTAAAATAATGAAGCCATTGGTGCCTAAATTTCCCAAGGTAAAGAAATGGGAGCTTTTTGCTCTTGCTGCAAGGGCGGGGTCCAAGTATATTTTATGATTTATTGTAAGCTTCTTTGGTGAATTTTCTTCGATACACAGAAAAGTTGCTACAATTCCTTTTGAAACTATTTTACTCTTCTAAGAGTGCGTTTGTTTTGCTTACTTTCAAGTATTTTTTATGAATAATATAATAGTAAGTAATCTTCTTTGGTGAATTTTCTTGGATAAAACTCAGCATATAATTACACTTTACAATGAGCTATTTCATTTTGGAACTACTTTACTGTTGTTGGTATATCATTTTGCTGTTTTAAAAGAAGAAAATGTTGAGCAATATCAAAATGTATAAATGTATCCTTTCTTGTTTTGACGAACAGCGTCAAAGAATTAAGCAATATCAAATATGGGACACAATAGATTAAATTTACAGCCAATTTGATGGTGTTGATATAATTAAACCCCAGTTATTTTTGAATTAACAATAATTTGGTCTGTTGGTAGAGTACTGAACTCTTATAGTTCCAGGTATACCGAGACTATAAGATCTTAGGTTCGACTCTCACGGAATTGTAATTTGTTTGTTTATTTGGTTTGTAGGTAGGTATAGTTTTTAGTTTCTAAATTCAAGAGCAAGTATTATGAAATTTACTTGAACTGTATTGAGATTTCAATTGTATTTGTTGAGGATTCAAGAGCTGCTGGAGATTTCAATTTGTTGGCATGGCTCATAGATTAACGTATTGGTAATGTAGCTAATCATACAGTGGTGTACGGGTCAGTAATGTAACTAATCATGTAGTGGTGTACAAGTCTTCTTGTGCGTTTGTAATCTCAATCTCTTTAAAAAAAATTAAACAAAAAGTTTATTTCTCAAAAAAACAATAAAATCATTATTGACAATTATACTCTGTTTTTTTATTTTCTTTTAAAAATTTCCTAACCCTATTGGGACAAGGACAAGTATATAACCGATCACTAGACTCGTTTTTCTTTTAACTAGAAAAAAAAATTACAAGGTGACGTCTATGTGTTAGTAATTAGACATCTCCTTACTTAATTACAGGAGGCAGCTTATGTTAGTCATTTTAAACCTACTAGTCTTCACTTCCACGTGTCTTGTACGTTACCCATCGTGTTTAACTTAAAAGAAAATTAAAATAATAATTGAAATTGTTTATAAGTAGAGCTGTAAAATCTAATTCAAACTCGATAATCCGTTCAACTCGACTTGACCGATTTGATTAGAAAAAGTAAACGACTCGAAACCATCTTATGGATTCCTAACAAATCCATAACGTGAATAATTCAAGAAGTTAACTCGAATGATTCAAGGATATTATAAAATTAAAATTATGTTTTATTTAATAAAATCCCAATTGAATCTGAGTCCTATACTCGAAAAACCCAAAACCTGAATGACCTAGAACCTGGGTGACATTAACAAATCCATAACGTGAATAATTCAAGAAGTTAACTCGAATGATTCAATGATATTATAAAATTAAAATTATGTTTTATTTAATAAAATCCCAATTGAATCTGAGTCCTATACTCGAAAAACCCAAAACCCGAATGACCTAGAACCCGGGTGACATTAACAAATCCATAACGTGAATAATTCAAGAAGTTAACTCGAATGATTCAAGGATATTATAAAATTAAAATTATGTTTTATTTAATAAAATCCCAATTGAATCTGAGTCCTATACTCGAAAAACCCGAACCCGCTTGACCCTAGATCCAGTAGACCCGAGACTCGAATGATCTGAACCTAGATGAGACGAGACCCGGTTGTCCCGAGAAAATTACCTGCCTCATTTGATCTGTACCCAGATGACCCCAACCCGAAACCTGTCCAACCTGCATGATTGACTCTCTAACTTTATAATTCAAATGATTTAATAAAATAAAAATAAAGTTTTTAATTGAGTAAAACTATACAAATATTTTTAAAAATTTAATATTTAAGTTTTTAAATTAAAATAAAATAGTAACCTGGTAAAAATAAAATAGTTATAAGGATATTAGACTTAATTAAATAAAAATAGAGTTTTTAGTTTTATAAAAATTTAAACAATGATATTTAAGAAATATATTCGAAAAATAAGGGCATAATGAACGATTCAAAAGTTTTAGTTTTACATGAACTCGTACTTCATGAATTTTCTAATTCAATAGAACTAGGGTGTTATAGAAACTGAATTTCTTCAGGATTTGTGATCAAATCTGAACCACACATCTTAGAATCATAATAAGTTTATTTACAAATTTACTAAGTTAGGTCTAAATAAACTGGAGAGTATTTTGCTTTGTTGTATCTGGAGGATTAAATCCTCTAAGAAAGTGAATTATTTCACGATTCAAAACGATCTCTGTTTTCTTAATTTCTCTGTTCTATTTCTAAAATTTTACAACAGCCGGTACTAGCATCTTCTTACTTCAAAGGTAAAGTAGTTCTATGTTAAAAGAAATCCGATATAAAAATAAATTTAATGGTGCTTGTATATATGGCGTATTTCGAAAGGTAGAGTTGCATATGACCAGGGTCTCTCATGATTGTGTTTTAGAGAGTGATTGCCTTATGGTTATTCAGATGATTAACTGTGCTAGGGGGAGTGTTCCATGGATAGAGGCTAGGTTTTGGCACATAGTTTAGCTCGGTGCTTGTATACATAGTAATCCCGATATTGATTTTCTATCAATAAAATCCAGATCTTACATAAACCAGAAAAAGGTAGAGTTGGTGTTATAACTGAATTGGAGAAAAGAGGTGTGATCGATTGGATTGTTTCTAACCATAAATCGAATCAAAATTTCGTTAGGTGCCAGATTTGAAACCGACTTGTATTAAGGTTGAGAGATTGTATATTGAGAATTTTGGCCTTGTATTACCATTTTGATGATGCCTAGTTTTCATTTGTTGATTTTGATTTGTTTGTTACTGTTATTTGTTGTTGTTAATTAATTACTTACTTTTTTGCTAATTGTATTTGTCCAGCAATGGCTACAGAGTATGATTCTCCACCGTATGAGTATGACTCTGACGAGTATGATTCTCCACCGTATGGGTATGACTCTGACGAGTATGATAAAGAAAGTACGTAGTCTTAATTATGTCTACTGATAAATGTGTTTTATAAGTATGTTATATATTAATTATTTTCCAGGAGATTAATTGAATATTAATTAATATTGACTTAATTTCCAGAGATTCTTGAGGAGGTAATAAAAAGCGATAATAGAGATGAATTTGTTCCTATGATGACAAGGCAGTTCCGTTTCGAATCTCTGAATTCCTACAGAGTCCTTAGAGTCGCACTGTTTGTAACGGATATATGTGAGTATGGGGCAGTAAATTGTGCCACTGCATTATTACAAGGAGAGACAGGGAAACAACTTGATCTTAATGCTTTCTATCCATTTGAGGATATGACTATGCTTCATGAAGCTTGTCACTCTCCTCAATTAGTTGAGTTATTTCTTCGCTATGGAGCTCGAACCGACATCAAAAGCAAAGTTACTGATTTCGCATTGGAATATATGGGGGGGTGATTCCTTTTACTCTCTCAGTTAGAATGCTATGGTAATAATAATTGCTTATAAATTTACTTAATTAGTATTACTTAGTTAGAATTTAATTGAATTATTATATATATATATATATGTTCTTAGCTAGGCAATTTGATGTAAGTTGGATGGTTTTGAACAAAATGGTGGGATTTTTTTTGTTATTCTTGTTTTTGCTAAGAATTCTATAAGGTATTTATGTATGTTCTGAATATCAGTGTAACTATATATTGCAGGGATCATTTTTGGTTCACTGGCTGGTATCCAGAACAATCTATCTTCACCACCATTATTGTACTTTGCTTCCCATGTCTGGTCAGCAATCTTTATTAGTGATTTGATCATGAATTTTTTATATTTTACCTTATTCTTGCTTAAGTAATTGTTAATGTTAATTATATTTTTCCTCTAATTAATACTGCTCTTGTCTTTGCTGCATTCTCACTATAGAGATCGCACTTGCAAGCTATCAGATTGCTTTACAGGAGCACAAAAGAGGTTGAGAAAGAAATATTCGGTTTTGTGAGGGAAGCGAAACTTATTGACATGGCTATAGTATTAATGGCAGTTGGAGAAGAAATTTCATCACCAACTCTTTTCCAAGGCTTATGTGATTCTGATTTGCATGGTAACATATCCCTTCGCCAATCTGTGTTATTCGAGATTGCGAAAACAAGAAATTTACAAGTGAGATCAAGTACTCCTAGCGTTGGAAGCAATAATGAGCATAATAAGTTGGTAACATTAAGCACTATGTTACTATTGCTTGACGTTTTTGAAAAAGTTGGTGATGAAATTGAGGCATTTTGTCTTCAATACCACGAAATTGATGATAAGATGGTATGTTCTTTCTGACATTCACATCGAGTGGTATATATAAATCATTTCAATTAGAAACATTATTTTAATATTCATACGGTTTAGGTGTTTATTTGAATTAACAAAGTCCTTAATTATAATCCAACAATAATTCTTATTTATTTGATTTGATTTTGTTTGAAGGTCACAAATGCTCAAGTGGCTGCAAAAGTGGGATACTTACTTAACAAGGCAGGCTTGACCTATGAAGACTTCCCTATAAAGGATGTCAAGAGGTTTCAAAGTTTAATTTCTTTTCCATGTCATCTAGTATTTCTTATCTTGAAAAGCATTAAAACTCGAATTATAATTCGCACTTGCGTTTTGGTTTCTCATCAGTTATACTCATAATTATTTGTTGTTCTTGTCTGGGCTGCTTGGTTGGACATGATGCGATCGATCTTTATGATGGTAGATTTCGTTGGGGACCATCTTCTTGGATGTCTAAGTTTCAAGAGGAACATTTTACACGAATTAGTAAGTATTCTAGTAATTTAATTTTATATTTTTGTAATTAATCTAGTTACATGACTTGCGACATACATTTGCTCATTTTTATTTTAACATATACAGTAAACAAGCTACGTGAAGACCGGGAAAACAGGCAATTGGGAAGTGGTTCGGGAAAGAATCACAAAGAATCTGAGGTGAATTTTTTTTATTGCAATTGAAGAAACATGAAATTGATTTGTATTCAAGTTTAATTTAGGCCTATTTCATTTCATTTTCTGGCCGATCTAATGTTAAAGGCAAAACAGGTGCATTATTTGTACAACCAGCATCAGAAAAGGACATTTGCTTCCCTGGCGTACATGCGTGGATCTCCAAATTGTACAATGTCTTTACGGAATCAACTGCCAGCTTCGCAACAAAGTCTCAATCACAAGGACGAAACAAGGAGGGGGCATCAGAAAAAAGCAATAGAAGATGGTTTCCGTTTTGATGTTTTCCCTCCAATTGCAACTAAGTTTACTGAAATAATGAAGCCGTTGGTGCCTAAATTTCCCAAGGTAAAGAAATGGGAGCTTTTTGCTCTTGCTGCAAGGGCGGGGTCCAAGTATTTTTTATGATTATTATATAGTAAGTAACCTTCTTTGGTGAATTTTCTTGGATAAAACTCAACATACAATTACAATTTAACAATGAGCTATTTCCTTTTGAAACTACTTAATTTACTTGTTGTTGGTATTTCATTTTGCTGTTTTAAAAGGAGAAAATGTTGAGCAATATCAAAATCTATAAACGTATCCTTTCTTGTTTTCACGAACAACGTCAAAGAATTCAGCAATATTATCAAATATGGGACGCAATAGATATGCGTTTACTAGATCGGTGATTGACACTGTTTAGCAACTGTACATATGAGATTATACTGTACAGATTAGATTGACATTGTTTAGCAACTGTACAAATGAGATTACACGTAGGTTAGGTATTGTACAGATACAGATTAGATTAGAGCAGCGATAGGTTAGGTACTGTACAGATTAGATTATTAGAGCGGCAATTGAAACGGAGTTTACAGTTAAGCTGACACTGTTTAGCAATTGTACAAATGAGATTACAGTGTACAGATTAGATTAGTACTATACAGATTGGATTATTAGAGCATTGGATGATTATTAGAGCAACGATAGGTTAGGTACTGGAGTTTACAGTTAAGCTCCGTGCCTAAATTTATAGCACACCCAATAAACTCAATTTGAGGGTGTTGATATAATTAAACCCCAATTATTTTTAAATTAACAATAAAACCATTATTGACAATTAAAATTGGGTGTTGATATAATTAAACCGCATTTATTTTTAAATTAATAATAAAATCATTTTTGACAATTAGTACTAATTTACTAATGCCAAAAAGAAAAGACAATTACTAATTTACTATCCGTCTATCCCTTTTTTATTTTATTTTTAAAATTTCCTAACCCTATTGGGACAACCGTCCCTAGACTTTGTTTTTAAGTAGAAAAAAAAATTAAGTTGATAAATAATGGAATTAAACCCCAAATAGATCTAGGATTTATTATATCAATTATCCGATTTTTTATTCTTTGAATATATTTTCCTAATCCTAATGGGACAAGGATATAAACGATTGATGCCTATATAAAAGTGTGTAGCCTTGATTTGATTTTAGTTTAACTCAGTTTTTTTTCCCTCTTTCTCTACTTGATTTATTAATCGGGTTTTGAATTCGGATTCAATGGCAGGCGCTGAAACCCCAGAAAATCTCGAGCAGCATTCTGGTACTTGGGCCGATCTTGATCTCGATCGCTTTTTAGGGGAGTCATTTAGGTTATCGTTTAACAAGATTCTTGAGTCGATTTGTACCCAAGGTTGGTTTTGGCCTCTTCCTCCAATGCTTGGAGATGGGAAACCTGTGGATTTGTTGAAGCTTTTCAAAATTGTAATGAAGAAAGGAGGCTACGATGTTGTTACAAAAAAAGGGTTATGGGATTTGGTAGCGAAAGAGTCCGGGTCGGGTTCGGGTTTAGGATCGTCCGTCAAGTTGGTTTATGTCAAGTACTTGCTTCTTTTAGAGACATGGCTGGAAAGCATTGATGATGATAGTAAGCAATCGAAAATCGAATCCAGCAATCGTTTGATGGAGTTGGGAGCTCAGCTTAAAGGGTTTTTGTTTGAATCCACAAATATTAATGAAAAGGAAAGAAATTCATCTCTTAAGCGGAAGCGGGACTCTGCAAATTGGGGAATGCTTAATTGGGTTACCGAGATTGGAAAGGATCCATGTGATCCAGTGATTGGTTCATTGCCAGATAAATCAAGATGGAAATTATCTGATGGGAGTGAGGAATTGTGGAAGCAAATTTTGCAATTTCGAGAATTTGCCATTCTGAAAAAGTATGATCATCAGAAATATCAGAAAATGCACCCCTGCATTTATGATGATGATCAAACTAAATTTGGGTACAATCTCAGAAAGAGGCAGAAACAGGGTAATTCAAGCATTGACAAACATTGTGGAGTTCATATTGGACAAGCTGAGGTGCCAGAATGGACAGGTGTGGCTTAAGAAAGTGATGAAAAATGGTTAGGATTAATGGAAGAGACAGAATGTAATGTGACAAAGTAATGTGACAAAGTTTTCCCAACTTGTCTTGAGTCTGAATTGTTTTATAGGATTAGAAGGTTTTTTTCATGATTGACTTTACTCACTAAACAGAAGATGTATCTATCTCGTTATTGAATTCATTGATTGTTTTTGAATGAGAATGTCAATTTTTTATTTTTATATATATTTACTTATTGGGTCCAGATATATGTTCAACTTGATAA
Source organism: Corchorus capsularis (assembly GCA_001974805.1). Taxonomy (NCBI): domain Eukaryota; kingdom Viridiplantae; phylum Streptophyta; class Magnoliopsida; order Malvales; family Malvaceae; genus Corchorus; species Corchorus capsularis. The sequence continues at coordinate 7,249 of AWWV01009608.1, read as the reverse complement.
ATTCAGAATCTAGAAAGTAGGGAGTTGAATGAATTAGATCAAGTACTGAGGAATCAGAGTAGTCTTCAATTAGAATAAAACCAATAATTAAGTTAAGTTCAGTTCATTATTAAACAGTATAGTTTTGCCTATATATATATGTTAATAACTAGCCTGTAGATATAATATACTATATCTTGATTCAAAATCAAGCTGGAGTGTGCTACTATAATCACACAATAAATAATCGATGGTGGGAAATAATGGTTTATGACATGTGTTTGTTCTTATTCAACTCATCCTAATACTTCATCAGATTGGAACTTTTGGTAGTTGAATTTCCCTGTTTTTTTTTTGTTTGGCAATAGTTGAATTTCCCTGTTTAGCTAGGGTCAAGTTGTGTTGTGTAACTTCCATTGATTCTTCCATTAATTTGGGCATTACTTTGAAAAGTTGGAGGCTATATTTTGCTCAGCTTTAACGCTTACAAGTTTTCCTGGAGACCATCTTGTGTTCTCTCATTGAATGCATTGCCAACAATTTTGGATGGCCATAAAAAATATGCTCACTCTCGATACTCGGCATTGCCTTCCTTGCATGTTTATATGTTTAATTAAGTCCCCTGATTGAAGCTAAAGTTCATTCCTCCAACTTATAGGAGGCTGACTTGATCATGATGAACAAAGCCACCTTGTTCATGTTTGGGTTCAGTTTCCTAGTGAGAGCCTAGTGGTTGTGGCGCCAAGTTTTATTCACAACTTTAAGATAGGCGAGCTTTAAATTGACATGATTTTATAATCTTTTAGCACCAGGACAAGAGGAAATTATTTTGAGTTTTGTCATATGCGCAAAGTGGATATTGTTTTTTTGAAGAAAACGTAATTTTCATTCATGAAAATGAAATTACATAGTTCATAATATAAATTACAATAGATTGAATTTCATCATCAACGTCTTGATCTGGATTTGTAATCATGATATGAATCCTTTGAATTGGAGTTTCAAACCTTTCCCATGAGTCTCTAGCACGCGCGACACCTCTTCGTTTTCGCTTCTGTGAGCTTTTACCAACGACAGAAAGGTGAGTGATCCGAAAACCTCCCCGATTGATCCAAAAACCACAAAGAAAACCCATCTCAATATGATGGTGATCAAATCCCCAATCTATTGTAAACTCAAAAGACATCAAACAAACTGAATAAACTGACTCGACAAACTGACCTAACTCAAACATCCAAGATCTAAAGATCTGGAGACTGTAACCCAAACAGATCAATAGATCTATAGGACTTTATTTTAAAACTAAAGAAAAAAAACAAGATACGAAATAAAAAAATCAAACCCCTCCTCCCCCTTGACAGTAATAGCCAAGGAGGAGGAGCGAAAAGAGAACAAAGCAAGAAAAACTAGAGAGAGAAAGGAGTGGATATTGTTAAATCAAGGTCATTGATATTTATCTCTCTCTCCATCAATTGTTATCAATTAGGATGTTAAAGTCCTTCTCTTCCCCTTCATATTCGCCTTGAAATCCTATTTTATTTTGCTATATGATAAAGCCTAAAATTTATATAATTTTTGGTGGTAAAATGCATGTTTTATGTGTTTCTTTCTAAGGATTTGTACTTAATTTCATTAATCTTGATAGAATTAATTGCAATAGAAATTACTTGTTCCTTGTGGGTTTGACTCCTGGAATATTCTAAGATTTATTACTTCAACGGACTCTATTAGTGAAGAACTTAATAGGATTAGACAATCTTGTTAAACACCTATGAGTGTTGGCTTCATGAGTGCAAATCGCAGTCAACCATTAGACTTCGTTGTATCATCAAGGTTTATTCCTATTAACTCATTTGCACACTTGCAGTGGGAGGAATAAAACCTTAACTAAATTGGCATTAGTTACACTCCTTGGAGCCAATCAGATTCATCTATTTTCTAACATTTATCATTGCATGCATGTTTGAAAGTAGCCAAAATTCTCCTAGAGGCCAGAATTAGCTTTATAAGTTGAGAAAGGTTCGTTTGTCATTATCTTCTTACTAGAAATTAGGTTTTCCCTTTCCAACTTTTAGGAGGTTGATCTGATCATAATAAACAATTAATGCAAAATTTTTGTCTGTCTTCTTATACTTCATTGTTCGATGAATATATATCCTTCCTTATGCCTTACTTTATCGATCGGATCCAGATGTTCAGCCCGAAAAATCCAGAATCTAGAAGGTAGGAAGCGTGGAAGATAGTTGGAGTGTTCGATCAACACATGATAAACATACAGCTAAAAGAAGTTTCAATTAGAAACAGTATAATTTATAGATTAAATTTACAGCACAGCAATTTGAGGGTGTTAATAGAAGAGTAATGATGTTATAGACTCGAGTCTTGCCACGCAATTGAGGCTAAATCACACATATAATCATATATATTCAAATGAATTTTAGTCTATCCATGTAGTATTTTAAATGAATTTTAGTTTGGAATGTGAAAATTTTTAATTTATTGAGGTAGAAGTTTAAAATAAAGTTTTGTATCAAAAAAATTTTTTGTTTGTTCAATTAAGGACGTCAATAATTACGATACGATTTCAACATAAAGTTTAGCCTCAAATAATTTTTTTTATCTTATGGGTAGATATGGACTTCTAAACATTGATTATGGTAGGGTTTTAGAAAGAATATATGATTATATGTGTGATAATTAGCCTCGATTGCGTGGTAGTTCTCACATACTCAGTCTATATGATCATGACTCATTAATAAAATTAAACCTCAATTATTCAGGATTTAATATATTAGGGCAATTATCTGATTATTTTTATTCTTTGAATATTTTCCTAACCCTTATTGGAAAAAGATAGGGCAATTATCTGATTTTTTATTCTTTGAATATTTTCCTAACCCTTATTGGAAAAGGATAGGGCAATTATCTGATTTTTTATTCTTTGAATATTTTCCTAACCCTTGTGGGACAAGGATATGAACGATGATGCAGCCTATATAAGAGAGTATAGCCTTGATTTGATTGCAGCTTTTTTTTTTTTTTGGCATTTGATTTGATTCCAGTTTACTGAGTTGTTTTTTCTTTTTTCCCTCTCCTTGATTTGTTAATCGGGTTTTGTTTGTATTCGATCGAACTCTATGGCAGGCGCTAAAACCCCAGAAAATCTCCAGCATTCTGGTACTTGGGCGACTCTTTTGGAATCTGAGCAATTTAGGTTCTCGATTCACAAGATTCTTGAGTCTTTACTAAGAGGGGTCTGTGCCCAAGGTTGGTTTTTTCCTCTTCCTTCGATGCTTGGAGATGGGAAACCTCTGGATTTGTTAAAGCTTTTCTTGATTGTAAGGAAGAAAGGTGGGTATGATGTTGTTACAAGAATTGGGTTATGGGATTTGGTAGCGAAAGAGTCCGGCTTGGGTTCAGGTTCAGGATCGTCCGTTAAGTCAGTTTATCTAAAGTACTTGCTCCTTTTAGAGACATGGTTCGAGACCATTGTTGGTGGTAAGAACTCGAAAAGAGAATTGGGTTACAGCAATCGTTTAATGGAGTTGGGAGATGAGCTTAAAGGGATTTTATTGGAATCCACAAATATTGTTGATGATGATCAATCTAATGATGAAATCAAGGAAAGAAATTCATCTCTTAAGCGGAAGCGGGACTCTACAAATTGGGGGATGAAGATGCTTAATTGGGTTACTGAGATTGGAAAGGATCCATGTGATCCAGTGATTGGTTCATTGCCAGATAAATCAAAATGGAAATTATCTGATGGGAGTGAGGAATTGTGGAAGCAAATTTTGCAATTTCGAGAATTTGCCTCTCTGAAAAAGTATGATCATCAGAGATATCAGAAAATGCATCCCTGCATTTATGATGATGATGAAGCTAAATTTGGATACAATCTCAGGAAGAGGCAGAAACAGGGTAATTATTCAAGCATTGACAAACATGGTGGAGTTCCAATTTCGCCATTATGTCAAGCTGAGGTGCCAGAATGGACAGGTGTAGCTTCAGAAAGTGATGAAAAATGGTTAGGAACTCGGATTTGGCCATTGGACAAGAAAGAACAGAGGAATTTCTATGAAATGTGTAAAATTTCATGTTTCTGAGGCAAAACTTGAGCTTGGTTCAGCTTTTCATCTTGGTTGTCTGTTGGAGTGGGTCTTGCTTAATTTGTTCCCCGTCACTTGGTTTGATTGATGAAATCTAGTTTAGGATTAGAAGCTCTTTCATGATCTCTTTCTCTGTTCTTCAATGCAATTTATTTGTGATTGATTGTTTTTGAATGAGAATGTCGATTTTTTATTTTTATACTTACTTATTGGTTCCAGATATGTTCAACTTGATAAATTCAGAATCTAGAAAGCAGGGAGTTGAATGAATTAGAGTAGTCTTCAATTAGAGTAAAACCAACAATTAAGTTCAGTTCAGTTCATTATTAAACAGTACAGTTTTGACTTTTGCCTATATCCTCTCTCCGGTGGGAATCCGATTTTCATATTGGAGTTTTTGGGATGTTTGGCTGGGGAAATTGGTCTCTGGTCGGGAATCCGATTCCACTAGAATTTGGGGGTATGTCAGGCAGGGCAAATTGGATTGGAAGGACAAGTACCGTACTCTATAAGAAGATATCATTGTTTGCTTGAACTTAAATCTATGACAGAAACCTTAATTTATAGCCTTATGGAATGTTCAGATTCCAATATTTGAAGAAACATGGCTCGTCATTGCATGCAATTAGGAGTTGGCCCTTAAGCCAATCTCTTCAAAACCTTGTTAATTAGCAATTAGGGACATGATTTACCTTAATTATTGTGAGACATTGGTAAACTTTGCTCTTTTCTACCCCTTTACAGATTTTGACCTTTTCTAATTTAGTGTGTTTAGAGCGATGTTAGTTGAACATTGGGCCTGTCAAGTTCAACAATTCAACAATTGAACATTGGGGATGTTAATTGAACATTGTTGAATTAACATCCCCAATGTTCAACAATTCCCTAATTGCTATTGATATTGCAAGTGTTGAATCTGTAAAATCGAAATCAGGATCATTCAAGATAAACTATATGACAGTTTACATTAATAGAATAGAAAAATGCAAGAGAGAAGTAATTCTTCTTGCAATGAATCATTTCAAGTTTATTCGAAGCTACATTCATGTTTCCTGAAATATCATTAAACCTCCATGAACAAAAATATTGTAGAGTTCATCACAACATGACCTGAATATTTCTGGATGTTCAGATACTGGAGGTTTGGATCACCATATATGCACCTGCTTTATGAGACTCCCTCCATTCGTTTCTATAATGGAGGCTTCAAAACCGAAAACCGGCTTTGTGAACTCAACTATGACATTGATGTTGGATTCCTTTGTAACATTTTGTGAATTGGTACTTAACCCTACCCAAGGCTTCATGCAATCTTAATGGAAAATTCATCAATTAGCTCCGCAAGGAAGGTGCAGGCAAAAGAGAAGAGTTCCAAACCATGAATAACCTGAAGACTGAAGAGTTAGTCTCTCCATTAAGGGTTGTGACATTGAGAAGGAAGTTGTGGTAATGATTTGCAGTCAAGTTTCTGAGTACTATGGTATCGAAATGACATCCAACTGCAAAATGCATTTATACTTCAACTATATATTTTTCCTTCCATTTTCCCAAGTACATTTTTGTGTTTTCATTATCAATGGACATCAAAACCTTACATACTAGATTTCAATTACTACTCATTTTATCACCTGATTTCAAATTAATTTCCAAATATGTTGCAGTTTTCAGATTTCTTCTTTTATGGTGCCACAAATTACAATCAAAATCAAATTACTATTAAAAATAGTTGAAATCATATTTCCAAATTGGAATTCTAATATCTGCCAAGTACCCAATTTTGGCAAAGATTTGGTGCTTCTGATTTTCATTCCAAAATACTAAAGAATTAAATGTGTTTTACATAATTCTCACTAATTTTTACAATTATGCGATGCGTTTATCGCCAATTTTATTTATTTTTTATCTGAGAAGTGATGTCTTATGACACTTCTCATCAAAAGAAACGCTTTCATTTGTAACAGAAAATAGCATTCATTATCCTCCTTATAATACTTCCTCTGGAAGAGCTTTTTATTTCTTTTTTCTTCTCCCTTTTTAAATCTTATGAATTCCATATGCATTTTTTAAAATGCATGCATGAGAAACAACCCTTACTCAAGGTTAACATGAAATTCAATTTCTTGTCCCTCAAGTTCAATAAAAATGGTAGGCATTTGATTTACGAAATGGTAATACTAACACCATTTGAGGCAAATAATCTTTCTCAATCTCAACAATTATTTCTCTATTTTAACATTTGGGGAAATTTTGTTTTGTACTCAAGATAGAAAGTTCGGTAGCATTTGGAATTAGCACATATATATTTACGTTTCTGTTTTCAAACAGAGCATCTGGTCATTGCCTCCAAGCCTATATATTTCAGTCCTTAATTTCCATAGCAAATTGGCAGCAAAGATTTACTAATTATTTTCAGAAGCAAGAGAGACTAGCTAGAAAGATAATGGAAATCATGAAACACCTCCAAGCCCTCAAGTATTTCGTTGTTGGCTTTAAAAATCCCTTGGTTTCAGGAATTTTTGGGTGCAAAAAGTTCTGCATTGAAGGAATTACACAAGGTCCCAAACAACGATCGCTCTTCATGGTATGATCTGAATCAAGGCTTCTCTGATTTCAGAATGGAATAAGCAACAGGCAAGTTCTCAAGTCCACAAAAGCTAACTTTGGTTGTTGTCTAAAATATGTTGTATAATAAGTTATAACACTTAACATGTGTGTGTATCTAACTAGAATCATACTATTTTACGTTGCAGGCAGCCACAAGTCCAACAGTATACAAGTGCGAAATGCTTCGAGGAGGAGCTTCAAGTTAGTAGAGCTTCAATTACTGCAATTACTTACATTTGCCATTTGCTCCAGATATGTAATAATGGGTTTAAAGAAATAAAATTAGATCTTTGTTATCGTCATATATAGAATTGAAACATTTCGATGATAATATTTTGTTTTGTTTCAAGGTAGAAGTCATTAGATGGATATAGGTTCTTTAATTTTGGGCAATGTTAAAAAGCTATAGAGTGCAATTTCATAAGCCTAATATAAAATGGTGATGAGAAAGTTGAAGGCCTATACAATTCCAATACTTGACCTCATTTACAACACAGTTCTGTTAGTCTCTATGTGGAGGTGAAAAATCACCAATAAACAACTATCAACGGCAAAGA